>CM017565.1:51302206-51434706 GCA_007844125.1 Sinonovacula constricta
AACAACAAAATCACCACCATCATCAAATCAACATAATCTATAATGAACACTTTTGACGATATATGAAGGTAATAATTGGAAAATCATATACATCTGTCACTACATTAATCTAGTTAAACATGTTATGCACGGCATAGCACTAGTTTGAAATACAGTAACCTGGCCATTCATACACCAGTATGGCGCCCTCGGTAGGCGTACTGTACTATCGATAGACTAGGCCTGACATGTGTTGCCAACCTGGGTTTGCACCATCCTGGACTATATGTGTATAGACCTACTCTCAGTCTTTTGTTGATTAGTCAGGGCAGTCACATATGTGTATTATCAGAAAACATGTCATCTGAACATGTCATCTGAACATTAAATGGGAAATACACTTCCAAAAACTTTCATTCTGTATTGTTTTCTTGGAATCAGAAAAAAGTAAAACCTTCAAAGTTAGCAAAATATGTAGCATTTTATAATATCAAAGGCATCCTACTACGATCAAGATCTGTCTATACCCGGCCCACTATCCCACATGATTAAGATCTGTCTATACCCGGCCCACCATCCCACATGGTCAAGATCTGTCTATACCCGGCTCACCATCCCACATGATCAAGATCTGTCTATACCCGGCCCACCATCCCACATGATCAAGATCTGTCTATAACCGGCCCACCATCCCACATGGTCAAGATCTGTCTATACCCTGCCCACTATCCCACATGATCAAGATCTGTCTATAACCGGCCCACCATCCCACATGGTCAAGATCTGTCTATAACCGGCCCACCATCCCACATGGTCAAGATCTGTCTATACCCTGCCCACTATCCCACATGATTAAGATCTGTCTAAACCCGGCCCACCATCCCACCATGATCAAGATCTGTCTATACCCGGCCCAGCATCCCACATGATCAAGGTCTGTCTATACCCGGCCCACCATCCCACATGGTCAAGATCTGTCTATACCCTGCCCACTATCCCACATGATTAAGATCTGTCTAAACCCGGCCCACCATCCCACCATGATCAAGATCTGTCTATACCCGGCCCAGCATCCCACATGATCAAGGTCTGTCTATACCCGGCCCAGCATCCCACATGATCAAGATCTGTCTATACCCTGCCCACTATCCCACATGATTAAGATCTGTCTAAACCCGGCCCACCATCCCACCATGATCAAGATCTGTCTATACCCGGCCCAGCATCCCACATGATCAAGGTCTGTCTATACCTGGCCCACCATCCCACATGATCAAGGTCTGTCTATAACCGGCCCACCATCCCACATGGTCAAGATCTGTCTATACCCTGCCCACTATCCCACATGATTAAGATCTGTCTAAACCCGGCCCACCATCCCACCATGATCAAGATCTGTCTATACCCGGCCCAGCATCCCACATGATCAAGGTCTGTCTACACCCGGCCCACCATCCCACATGGTCAAGATATGTCTATACCCGGCCCACCATCCCACCATGATCAAGATCTGTCTATACCCGGCCATTATTTTTTCGGGTTTAATATAAAGCACAAACAAGAAAAGAAACAAACAGCAAGAACAATAAAAACAACTTTTTTTATTTCTTTACGACACGGCATACGTCAGACACAGGATAAAAAGAACTGTATATTCCTGCGCGTTACCCATACCAGGCCATGTCCTGCTGCTGATGTCGTCTGCCACAACAGTTTAAGCATTTACGAACAAATGTAGGTGGTGTATAAGTCATTTTGGACGCTAAGCCATGTCTGCAGGTAGTTCTGTTTTGCTTTTGGCGTAATACCGATCATAACTTACCGCAGACGAAATGCATCGCATCACATTTCTCAGACGTGGCCATTTTAGACTTTTTACAATTATATCCTCAAAAGAATACATCCAGTGTGACTGTCAATTGACGACTACATTGAAAAAATCAAATCTCTACACCGTATATTGCATTATACATGTGAATGTGTTCTCTGCTCTAAGTCAAACGTGCGCGGGGAAATAACATTAATACAATAATGCGCAATGTTCGAAGTTGTAAAATTATTTTTTGAAAGAAAACATTGTCAGAAGTCAAGATCATATGTTCATTGGACGAGGGGCACGTGTAAATAGAGACATTATTAAACATACCTTTATGCTAGCGAACATTTACATGGTCGAATTCGTGGTTAAATCCTTTCAGTCAGAGGTACTAAACACCGGAGTAGCATCGGTGCAATAAACGGGTTCTTTTGTAGATGATTTATATTTGCTTCCCATTACGTATTTTATTAAAATATGCTCCCAGAGTTTACAGTCATTGAACAGAGATCAAAATATTAAGTTTTCGAACTACAGCGAACATTTTATAAGAACGTACAATTTACTGCATAAACGGTGGTAAATGTGTTGTCTTGTTATTACAGTTCAAATAGCAAACGTGTAAACTGCATACATTTAAATTGTTTAAATTCGGCCCTTTGTATAAGCATAGTAAAAATTGACATTGTTCAGTTGTCCTAGCGTGCTTGACACACCGGCTTATGTTTAATGGTCAGTTTAAATCTACATGTACCTATAAATCACATCGTCCGATTATTTTGTATACAGTATACACATGTAAATGGCAATATTGAATGTTAACTATCATTTGTGATAATGAGATTCAGAGACTGTTTTATATGTCGTTTCATAGGGTTATATATTTATAATATTTATTATAGGATTAATGTCTTTGTGCGTCAATACAAACTGTCACGAAGAGTACTGGACATTGAAATATAAAAGGCACAATTCTTCGAACTGGAAATGGAAAGCGAAACATATTAGTGTAATAATTATAGTTCCCTCGATCCATCGTAAGATTGTTCCACTTTTATGTACACTTAACTTGATATCTATTACAGTTTCCTTGTTAGATTGTCTCACTTATATTTACTTATTGTATATCTATTACACTTCCCTTGTAAGATTGTCTCACTTATATTTACATATTGTATATCTATTACACTTCCCTTGTAAGATTGTCTCACTTATATTTACTTATTGTATATCTATTACACTTCCCTTGTAAGATTGTCTCACTTATATTTACACATTATATATCTATTACAGTTCCCTTGTAAGATTGTCTCACTTATATTTACTTACTTTTTATCTGTTACAGTTTTCTCTTAAGATTGTCTCATTTATGTCTACATTCTTTATATTTATTATAGTTTTAAGTCTAGGAGAGTCACTTGTTAAAAGTACTGCAGCTGCACCATAGCAAAAAACAAAACCCCAAAAAACTTTAAAAAGATCTATTTAATCTGAAATTTAACACATAGTTAAATACTACCAATGCCATTTTAATAATGACAATAAGTATTCAGCGTCATTTTACAAAACGTTACTGATACAAATCAACACACACAATCATAATTCTCTTTGTTTGATTCTATTCTCTACATTTCCATCATTTTACGACATATCGCTAATGTCTGAATAATAAAACGACTTTATAGACGAGGATTTAATAAATAATAACAAGGAGAATTAATCAATGATAATTGTTATTTCTTAAGCACATTTGTTTTTTTAAAATCTGTAGTGTTTCACCGACTCGTTATATGACCTGTATAATGTACGTATGTATAATTGTCTATGACCTGTATAATGTACGTATGTATAATTGTCTATGACCTGTATAATGTACGTATGTATAATTGTCTATGACCTGTATAATGTACGTATGTATATTTGTCTATGACCTGTATAATGTACGTATGTATAATTGTCTATGACCTGTATAATGTACGTATGTATAATTGTCTATGACCTGTATAATGTACGTATGTATAATTGTCTATGACCTGTATAATGTACGTATGTATAATTGTCTATGACCTGTATAATGTACGTATGTATAATTGTCTATGACCTGTATAATGTACGTATGTATAATTGTCTATGACCTGTATAATGTACGTATGTATAATTGTCTATGACCTGTACAATGTACGTATGTATAATTGTCTATGACCTGTATAATGTACGTATGTATAATTGTCTATTCCGAATACATTCAGAACACACTATACTCACAATAGGTTCCGATTCCACACAGCCAACTATTTAAATTGAAACAGTGAAATGTCTGGATTTATGTATTTATCAATCAAATAAAATGATATTTTTACAGTGAAAATAACACGTTTAAGGTCTACTTACGGAATACTGCACTATTCACAAATACAAAGTCCAGCAAGTAAGCCATGTTAGTGAATTAACTGTAACATTTTCACAAGATCATACCCGTACCAAAGCATTTGTCGGCAAATTAACACTGACATCCAATAGTTTCCCCAGGATCCGTGCTTTCTTTTTGAATCGATGACAAAAATGGCGAGACTGTGACTTAAAAACAAATACATGCATAATAACTTGAACTTGTGCCGTTGCCTTCAGATAATTTACGAGTTTTTGGTACCGCTTTTATCTTCACATTTCCAGTTATTTCAGTGATATCACCTTTAATATTGTTTAAAATGTTTTGTTTATTTCATTTGAAAGAGATTTAAAGAATTGAGCTAATTTTTGTTTATATAATAAGCTTAGAGCAACTTAATGACAATGAGGTGTCAAATCAAGATATTAAACATGAAAATAGTTTATTAAAAAAAATGGATCTTTTTGTGTCAGATAGATTTGATTGCAACTTGCACCAAAACATATTTATATCAGCAATTTTATCCTATATTTCTACCTCCCGAAAACAACCAACCTACTTACTTGAACACTCTCGGAGAAGTAGACCTTTTATAAAACCCGCCATAATAGCTCATTGTGACTGAATTTTCTAGCGTTATCCAGAAATGTCCAGTCTGTCGTAATAAATCAGATTCTTTTGACCCACATTTTATATAAGGTTAGAAATATTCGATATGATGGAATCGTTTCATTAAAATGTTTTTGGTACTAATGTTTGAAACACCATGTCAAAATATCCACATTTACACTTCTCTATGAGCAATTTGTTGCCCGGCTTAACCGTGTTATTTAAGTTTATTTCCGCATTTAGGGCGTCCGCTAGAAGCGCTTGCTAGCTGGTTTCCCGATTGTTACTTTAACGTCAGAGAAAACAGAGCGAGTATGGTACCAGCAATCGAGCACCTGCTGTCGCTCAGTCAATAAGTTGACTAAAATCCGGATGTACGTCGTTGTGCTCATTGATTCTCGTTGTGATGAGTCGCCCTATGCTTTTATTGTTAGACCTGTGGCAGCTGGTAGGGTTATGTTATCTCACTTCAGTCACTGCTTGTAAGGTATATTGCTTTATGTTTAGTGTTACAGAGTTTTTATGTGGGCGAATATTCGTAGAAAAACAGACAAATTCCTCATTTAAACATACCAATAACTATTGTTTTGCTATTCATACAACCGTTATCAATCCAATAAGTTACAAATTACTTGTTGGAGATTTATTGAATGAAACATATACTTTATATTAAATAATATATACAATATAATTGGTAGTTACACCTACACGACTTAATATTGATATTGATCTCTCGGGCGTTCTGTATATCATAAGACACCACCAAAAACCTAAGTGCAAAAAAAGTAATAAAATAATCGTAAAAATGCGGTATCACCTTATCATCTTTTGTAACTTACTGTTGTATCCATGGCTTTCATGTAAATACCTTTGTCATGTATTTTAAAATTTTTGGTATATGTTTCAATGCGCGTTAGACTATGTAATGTTTACTTATTCTATTTATCAATCTCAACACTTTGCCTCGCCATGTTGCTATTGTTGATCAGTCACAACAATTGGCCTCGCCCAGTAGCTATTGTTGATCAGTCACAACAATTAGCCTCGCCCTATTGCTGTTTATCAATCAGAGCAATTGGCCTCGCCCTGTTGCTGTTGTTTATCAATCATAACAATTGACCTCGTCATGTTGCTGTTTATCAATCACAACAATTGGCCTCGCCCTGTTGCTGTTGTTTATCAATCAGAGCAACTGGCCTCGTCCTATTGCTGTTGTTTATCAATCAGAGCAACTGGCCTCGCCCTATTGCTGTTGTTTATCAATCAGAGCAACTGGCCTCGTCCTATTGCTTTTGTTTATCAATCAGAGCAACTGGCCTCGCCCTATTGCTGCTGTTTATCAATCACAACAATTGGTCTC
Source organism: Sinonovacula constricta (assembly GCA_007844125.1). Classification (NCBI taxonomy): domain Eukaryota; kingdom Metazoa; phylum Mollusca; class Bivalvia; order Cardiida; family Solecurtidae; genus Sinonovacula; species Sinonovacula constricta. Next base: position 51,308,360 of record CM017565.1, read on the forward strand.
GCCCTGTTGCTGTTGTTTATCAATCAGAGCAACTGACCTCGCTCTATTGCTGTTTATCAATCAGAGCAATGGGCCTCGCCCTATTGCTGTTGTTTATCAATCAGAGCAACTGGCCTCGCCCTATTGCTGTTTATCAATCAGAGCAATTGGCCTCGCCCTATTGCTGTTTATCAATCAGAGCAATTTGCCTCGCCCTATTGCTGTTGTTTATCTATCAGAGCAATTGGCCTCGCCCTGTTGCTGTTGTTTATCAATCAGAGCAACGGGCCTCGCCCTATTGCTGTTGTTTATCTATCAGAGCAATTGGCCTCGCCCTGTTGCTGTTGTTTATCTATCAGAGCAATTAGCCTCGCCCTATTGCTGTTGTTTATCAATCAGAGCAACTGGCCTCGCCCTATTGCTGTTGTTTATCAATCAGAGCAATTGGCCTCGCCCTGTTGCTGTTGTTTAGAAATCATAACAATTGGCCTCGCCCTGTTGCTGTTTATCAATCACAACAAACGGCCTCGCCCTGTTGCTGTTTATCAATCACAACAATTGGCCTCACCCTGTTGCTGTTGTTTATAAATTATAACAATTCACCTCGTCCTGTTGCTGTTTAACAATCAGAGCAATTGGCCTCGCCCTGTTGCTGTTTATCAATCACAACAATTGACCTCGCTCTGTTGCTGTTTATCAATCACAACAATTGGCCTCGCCCTGTTGCTGCTGTTTATCAATCACAACAATTGGCCTCGCTCTGTTGCTGTTCATCAATCACAACAAATGGCCTCGCCCTGTTGCTTTTATCAATCACAAAAATTGGCCTCGCCCTGTTGCTTTTCGTCAATCACAACAATTGGCCTCGCTCTGTTGCTGTTCATCAATCACAACAAATGGCCTCGCCCTGTTGCTTTTATCAATCACAAAAATTGGCCTCGCCCTGTTGCTGCTGTTTATCAATCACAACAATTGGCCTCACCCTGTTGCTGTTTATCAATCACAACAAATGGCCTCGCCCTGTTGCTGTTTATCAATCACAAAAATTGGCCTCGCCCTGTTGCTGTTTATCAATCACAACAATTGGCCTCGCCCTGTTGCTACTGTTTATCAATGATAACAATTGGCCTCGCCCTGTTGCTGTTTATCAATCAGAGCAATTGGCCTCGCCCTGTTGTTGTTCATCAATCACAACAAATGGCCTCGCCCTGTTGCTGTTCATAAATCACAACAATTGGCCTCGTCCTGTTGCTGCTGTGTATCAATCACAACAATTGGCCTCGTCCTGTTGCTGTTTATCATTCACAACAATTGACCTCGCCCTGTTGCTGCTGTTTATCAATCACAACAATTGGCCTCGCCCTGTTGCTGTGTATCAATCCCAACAAATGGCCTCGCCGTGTTGCTGTTTATCAATTACAACAATTGGCCTAGTCCTGTTGCTGTTTATCAATCACAACAATTGGCCTCGCTCTATTGCTGTTTATCAAATCACAACAAATGGCCTCGCCGTGTTGCTGTTTATCAATTACAACAATTGGCCTCGCCCTGTTGCTGTTTATCAATCACAACAATTGGCCTCGCCCTGTTGCTGTTTATCAATCACAACAATTGGCCTCGCCCTGTTGCTGTTGTTTATCAATCACAAAAATTGGCACCGCCCTGTTGCTGTTGTTTATCAATCACAAAAATTGGCATCGCCCTGTTGCTGTTGTTTTGTACATGAAGTTCAGTAACAACACCCTTAAAGAACTTATGGTTAAGTTAAATACATTTTAATTGGTGTTTAACAATAACTGTCCCACTGACAACATTCTATGTTATCATTGGAAATATATACAAAACTTTCACTAATCGTAAGAATATAAAACGTAAAACACACGAACACATACATACCTGGTAAATTATGTCGGCATCTGATCACCCTTTTCTTGTAAATCCGTATATATATAATTTATTTTATGTAAAAGAAAGTTTACTCTAATTTTCGCATAAGTATCAAATCAATATTAATCTTGATAGTGGAATGTTTTAAAAGATTTCACAATTATCACTAGAAAGCTCGTGAAACCGAGTGTTTGTTCGAGTATCACGATTCTCAACATGTTGCTTCATGAATCATCGACCTCGATTCGGCCTATGGATTCTTTACTGTACATGGGCAGATGTTAACGTCATCAAATGTGGGACATTCCGGAGAAAGCCGGTCTCTCGTTTGTCACGTGCTAAGCTTGTCATATTGTCATATTTTTAAGGTTTAATTCACATATTTTATTGTCAAAAGATTTAGAAGGGTAACCAATCAATATTTTATCTGTCTGACAACATTTAAACAAAGGTAAGTAGAACAGGAACCGAACACACATTATGAAAGCATACAATTTTATTACAATCTAACAACAGATTTTACAGATTGAAATCAACACACCCACTCCAAGAAAAAATTATCCCCCATCTTCATGTACACATAGGTTAAATGAGTCGCAAATTGTTTTTATTAAAATATGTTTCATCGCTATTCCTTATTGATATTGTAAGGTGAAAGTCGAGGGTAAACAATAACAAAAAAGTCGTTTGACCATTCAATAACAATAAAACTTTTACATACAGACTTGAAATTAAATGTATTTGAACCCACTTTTCAAGGCATTTTACAGTTTTTTATTTCTTTCTCATAAACTCTTATAAAAGAATACATTGTGATAGCTACGCTGACAGGGAATTAAACGTTTAAAATGTGGTTTGCCAGTAAGTACGTAAATGCATGTACCTCCTTTCTGCAAATGGTATGTGGATGAAGTAGCTTTTTTTATCGAATATGTAATATAGAAGCACATGACAATGATATACATAATATCAATCCATTGTACTGATGTCAATTTGTATTTAGTGAAGCTGTCTAATCTTATAGACCGATGTAAGATCAGCCCGAATGAATAGCAAGGCGTCTCTCATTGGTTGACACACCAGACAACACTACGTATGGCGCCTATAAAACTCCCAGGTTTCCGACTGTAATGTTGCCTACAATGCATAAATACAATGTGTCTCAGATACATTTATAAAACATAAAACTTAAATTGAATCATCGCCAAATACCACGAAGCAAAAGCGCAACGGTCGCACCCTACTGTCCACCTACATCAATTATCGAGCTAAACACTAAAGTTGCCTCAGAGGGTTGAAGATCAGGTCCTTACCAACAGATACCAGAAAAGTGCAATACAAGTGTCATATGTCTGCTAAATAAACCAATGTCTCATGGCAGCATTTTGAGGGAAAATGTTGTTTGCAGTTGGCAGTAAAAATCGTATAACAGTTATATTTGGTAAATAAAACACGCCGCTGATGGTTTTATCGGTGCATTTGGCATTACAAAGAAACTCTTTTCCCAATAAAATACAGTTTGAGTAGCAAACTAGTTAACTGAAATATTACTGCAATGAAATCAGGTCATTTCACTGTGGTAACACTTGTACAACTAGTATTATACTACATTTATATATGGGAGTGAGTTATACAAGACATTTATAACCAATCTATGAAAACAGTAAGTTAACAAGTGTCGAGGCAAACATTGTGTTGTTTATATAAATCTTACGTTTAATAATTTACAAGAAATGGAAATAACTTTTTGCCACAGTATATCAGTGTATAATCTTTTATAGTCTTTGCTCTCACAAATTGTCAAAAATTGAGGCAATATACTTAAAGCCTCGCAAACATTACGGAATCTTAAATTGTATCTCACGGCCTATGTCATAGGAGCGCCAGATTATCGCGGCAACGTATAACTTGTTTTAATTCAACCTCAGTCATGAGAAACATTTATAATACATTTCATTTCTTCATCAGCGTTAAGAGAATCTAAACTCGCAAAGGCCCAGTATTAGGATAGTGTGTTACATATCTACTTCAAAGATTTTTTTTGAAGGACATTGTTATGTTTAGTTCTGTAAAATGCCTCGGTAGGGTTTTAGCATGTTCTGGAAACTGTTTAATCTGAAACACTGTTAAATCTGGAAACTGTTAAATGTGGAAACTGTTTAATCTGAAACACTGTTAAATCTGGAAACTGTTAAATGTGGAAACTGTTTAATCTGAAACACTGTTAAATGTGGAAACTGTTAAATGTGGAAACTGTTTAATCTGAAACACTGTTAAATGTGGAAACTGTTAAATGTGGAAACTGTTTTATCTGAAACACTGTTAAATCTGGAAACTGTTAAATGTAGAACACTGTTAAATCTAGAAGTTTTTCTACCAGTACAAATAATGAGTACAATTAATGATTGGTCACTGTTCATGTGACATATTTATCATTTATATGTTCATAGTAAAGCGTATAATATCATTGGTGTTTAAATAAAACTGTGTAGAAATACATCATTGGATTACTGTTAATGTGTAGGATTAGGGATTAAATGATATCATTATCTTCGGACGTATACGTATCAAACTGGATTTTACAAAGACTTGGATCTTCGTTTACTTAAATTTATATAGATGCTAATTTGTCCTGACTGTAAAATAAAAACAATGTTGAAACTTGAAGTAATTTGTTGTAAAATCTTGCTGTTGACTCTTCATTTTGTTGCGCCACTGGGTTGTAAGACCAAAAAGTGTCACGGAGAACAAAAGACGCCATATGCTATTTAGGTATATCGCCATACTTTTCATACACCAAGTTAAGCGATGCAATGACGTTAACCCAATCTACGCCTCAATTTATTAGACTGCACATTTTATTTCCACTCCTGGGTACGTGGTAGCAGTTTTAAGGCATCTACAATTCGACTTTAGCTTTCCGTCGACCATACTTTCAAATCCAGTGGAACCAATAGGTTGACACACCCCACGGGCATCGCGGCAATCTGCAAAAAAATAATGTGCTTGTGTTTTATAATGTTTTGAACTGTTAAAACGTTAAGCCGAGAATAAGCATTAATTTCGTACCAAATTCGCAGAACATTCTTCAGCATCATAATTGAATTAATCAATTCTTAAAGATTCGTAAGACTCCTTATCTCGTGAAGATTTGAGGCACTCGTGATCCGTGTGCCACACTATGGTAATTCGTGGGATTCGTGATGTAGGCGGTACAATGTATCAATGTGTGGGGATTCGTGACCTAGGCGGTACAATGTATCAATGTGTGGGGATTCGTGACCTAGGCGGTACAATGTATCAATGTGTGAGGATTCGTGATCTGGGCGGTACAATGTATCAATGTGTGGGGATTCGTGACCTAGGCGGTACAATGTATCAATGTGTGGGGATTCGTGATCTGGGCGGTACAATGTATCAATGTGTGGGGATTCGTGACCTAGGCGGTACAATGTATCAATGTGTGGGGATTCGTGATCTGGGCGGTACAATGTATCAATGTGTGGGGATTCGTGACCTAGGCGGTACAATGTATCAATGTGTGGGGATTCGTGACCTAGGCGGTACAATGTATCAATGTGTGGGGATTCGTGATCTGGGCGGTACAATGTATCAATGTGTGGGGATTCGTGATCTGGGCGGTACAATGTATCAATGTGTGGGGATTCGTGACCTAGGCGGTACAATGTATCAATGTGTGGGGATTCGTGATTTGGGCGGTACAATGTATCAATGTGTGGGGATTCGTGACCTAGGCGGTACAATGTATCAATGTGTGGGGATTCGTGATCTGGGCGGTACAATGTATCAATGTGTGGGGATTCGTGACCTAGGCGGTACAATGTATCAATGTGTGGGGATTCGTGATCTGGGCGGTACAATGTATCAATTTGTGGGGATTCGTGACCTAGGCGGTACAATGTATCAATGTGTGGGGATTCGTGACCTAGGCGGTACAATGTATCAATGTGTGGGGATTCGTGATCTGGGCGGTACAATGTATCAATGTGTGGGGATTCGTGATCTGGGCGGTACAATGTATCAATGTGTGGGGATTCGTGACCTAGGCGGTACAATGTATCAATGTGTGGGGATTCGTGATCTGGGCGGTACAATGTATCAATGCGTGGGGATTCGTGATCTGGGCGGTACAATGTATCAATGTGTGGGGATTCATGATCTGGGCGGTACAATGTATCAATGTGTGGGGATTCGTGACCTAGGCGGTACAATGTATCAATGTGTGGGGATTCGTGACCTAGGCGGTACAATGTATCAATGTGTGGGGATTCGTGATCTGGGCGGTACAATGTATCAATGTGTGGGGATTCGTGACCTAGGCGGTACAATGTATCAATGTGTGGGGATTCGTGATCTGGGCGGTACACTGTATCAATGTGTGGGGATTCGTGACCTAGGCGGTACAATGTATCAATGTGTGGGGATTCGTGATCTGGGCGGTACAATGTATCAATGCGTGGCGATTCGTGATCTATGTGGTACAATGTATCAATGCGTGGGGATTCGTGATCTAGGCGGTACAATGTATCAATGTGTGGGGATTCGTGATCTAGGCGGTACAATGTATCAATGTGTGGGGATTCGTGAGCTAGGCGGTACAATGTATCAATGTGTGGGATTCGTGATCTAGGCAGTACAATGTATCAATGTGTGGGGATTCGTGATCTAGGCGGTACAATGTATCAATATGTGGGGATTCGTGATCTAGGCGGTACAATGTATCAATGTATGGGGATTCGTGATCTAGGCGGTACAATGTATCAATGTGTGGGGATTCGTGATCTAGGCGGTACAATGTATCAATGTGTGGGGATTCGTAATCTGGGCGGTACAATGTATCAATGCGTGGGGATTCGTGATCTGGGCGGTACAATGTATCAATGCGTGGGGATTCGGGATCTAGGCAGTGCAATGTATCAATGTGTGGGGATTCGTGATCTAGGCGGTACAATGTATCAATGTGTGGGGATTCGTAATCTGGGCGGTACAATGTATCAATTCGTGGGGATTCGTAATCTGGGCGGTACAATGTATCAATGTGTGGGGATTCGTGATCTAGGCGGTACAATGTATCAATGCGTGGGGATTCGTGATCTGGGCGGTACAATGTATCAATGTGTGGGGATTTGTGATCTGGGCGGTACAATGTATCAATGTGTGGGGATTCGTGATCTAGGCGGTACAATGTATCAATGTGTGGGGATTCGTGATCTAGGCGGTACAATGTATCAATGTGTGGAGATTCGTGATCTGGGCGGTACAATGTATCAATGCGTGGGGATTCGGGATTTAGGCAGTGCAATGTATCAATGTGTGGGGATTCGTGATCTAGGCGGTACAATGTATCAATGTGTGGGGATTCGTAATCTGGGCGGTACAATGTATCAATTCGTGGGGATTCGTAATCTGGGCGGTACAATGTATCAATGTGTGGGGATTCGTGATCTAGGCGGTACAATGTATCAATTCGTGGGGATTCGTAATCTGGGCGGTACAATGTATCAATGTGTGGGGATTCGGGATCTAGGCGGTACAATGTATCAATGCGTGGGGATTCGGGATCTAGGCGGTACAATGTATCAATGTGTTGGGATTCGTGATGTAGGCGGTACAATGTATCAATGTGTGGGAATTCGTGATCTAGGTGGTACAATGTATCAATGTGTGGGGATTCGTGATATAGGCGGTACAATGTATCAATGTGTGGGGATTCGTGATCTGGGCGGTACAATGTATCAATGTGTGGGGATTCGTGATCTAGGCGGTACAATGTATCAATGTGTGGGGATTCGTGATCTAGGCGGTACAATGTATCAATGTGTGGGGATTCGTGATCTAGGCGGTACAATGTATCAATGTGTGGAGATTCGTGATCTAGGCGGTACAATGTATCAATGTGTGGGGATTCGTGATCTGGGCGGTACAATGTATCAATGTGCGGGGATTCGTGATCTAGGCGGTACAATGTATCAATGTGTGGGGATTCGTGATCTGGGCGGTACAATGTATCAATGCGTGGGGATTCGTGATCAAGGCGGTACAATGTATCAATGTGTGGGGATTCGTGATCTAGGCGGTACAATGTATCAATGTGTGGGGATTCGTGATCTAGGCGGTACAATGTATCAATGTGTGGGGATTCGTGATCAGGGCGGTACAATGTATCAATGTGTGGGGATTCGTGATCAGGGCGGTACAATGTATCAATGTGTGGAGATTCGTGATCAGGACGGTACAATGTATCAATGCCTGGGGCTTCGTGATCTAGGCGGTACAATGTATCAATGTGTGGGGATTCGTGATCTGGGCGGTACAATGTATCAATGTGTGGGGATTTGTGATCTGGGCGGTACAATGTATCAATGTGTGGGGATTCGTGATCTAGGCGGTACAATGTATCAATGTGTGGGGATTCGTGATCTAGGCGGTACAATGTATCAATGCGTAGGGATTCGTGATCTGGGCGGTACAATGTATCAATACTTAGGGATTCGGGATCTAGGCAGTACAATCTATCAATGTGTGGGGATTCGTGATCTAGGCGGTACAATGTATCAATACTTAGGAATTCGGGATCTAGGCAGTACAATGTATCAATGTGTCGGGATTCGTGATCTAGGCGGTACAATGTATCAATGTGTGGGGATTCGTGATCTGGGCGGTACAATGTATCAATGTGTGGGGATTCGTGATCTGGGCGGTACAATGTATCAATGTGTGGGAATTCGTGATCTGGGCGGTACAATGTATCAATGTGTGGGGATTCGGGATCTAGGCGGTATAATGTATCAATGCGTGGGGATTCGTGATCTAGGCAGTACAATGTATCAATGTGTGGGGATTCGTGATCTGGGCGGTACAATGTATCAATGTGCGGGGATTCGTGATCTGGGCGGTACAATGTATCAATGTGTGGGGATTCGTGATCTGGGCGGTACAATGTATCAATGTGTGGGGATTCGTGATCTAGGCGGTACAATGTATCAATGCGTGGGGATTCGTGATCTAGGCGGTACAATGTATCAATGTGTGGGGATTCGTGATCTGGGCGGTACAATGTATCAATGTGTGGGGATTCGTGATATGGGCGGTACAATGTATCAATGTGTGGGGATTCGTGATCTGGGCGGTACAATGTATCAATGTGTGGGGATTCGTGATCTAGGCGGTACAATGTATCAATGCGTGGGGATTCGTGATCTGGGCGGTACAATGTATCAATGCGTGGGGATTCGTGATCTGGGCGGTACAATGTATCAATGTGTGGGGATTCATGATCTGGGCGGTACAATGTATCAATGTGTGGGGATTCGTGACCTAGGCGGTACAATGTATCAATGTGTGGGGATTCGTGACCTAGGCGGTACAATGTATCAATGTGTGGGGATTCGTGATCTGGGCGGTACAATGTATCAATGTGTGGGGATTCGTGATCTAGGCGGTACAATGTATCAATGTGTGGGGATTCTTGATCTAGGCAGTACAATTATATCAATGTGTGGGGATTCGTGATCTAGGTGGTACAATGTATCAATGTGTGGGGATTCGTGATCTGGGCGGTACAATGTATCAATGTGTGGGGATTCGTGATCTGGGCGGTACAATGTATCAATGTGTGGGGATTTGTGATCTGGGCGGTACAATGTATCAATGTGTGGGGCTTTGTGATCTAGGCGGTACAATGTATCAATGTGTGGGGATTCGTGATCTAGGCAGTACAATTATATCAATGTGTGGGGATTCGTGATCTAGGTGGTACAATGTATCAATGTGTGGGGATTCGTGATCTGGGCGGTACAATGTATCAATGTGTGGGAATTCGTGATCTGGGCGGTACAATGTATCAATGTGTGGGGATTTGTGATCTGGGCGGTACAATGTATCAATGTGTGGGGCTTTGTGATCTGGGCGGTACAATGTATCAATGTGTGGGGATTCGTGATCTAGGCAGTACAATGTATCAATGTGTGGGGATTCGTGATCTGGGCGGTACAATGTATCAATGTGTGGGGATTCGTGATCTGGGCGGTACAATGTATCAATGTGTGGGGCTTTGTGATCTGGGTGGTACAATGTATCAATGTATGGAAATTCGTGATCTAGGCGGTACAATGTATCAATGTGTGGGGATTCGTGATCTAGGCGGTACAATGTATCAATGTGTGGGGATTCGTGATGTAGGCGGTACAATGTATCAATGTGTGGGGATTCGTGATGTAGGCGGTACAATGTATCAATGTGTGGAGTCATGGGTCTCTTGATCTGAGTGGTACAATGTATCAATTCTTAGAGGTTCGTCGGACCCGTGTTCTTGACGGTACAATGTATCAATTAGTGGGACACGTGATGTTGGCGGTAAAATGTATCAATGTGTGGGGATTCGTGAGGCCCGTGATCTTGAAGGTACTTTGTATCAATTTGTGGGACCGTAGATCTGGTCGGTACAATTTATCAATGCGTAGGACCCGTGATCTTGAAGGTACATTTATCAATTTGTAGGACCGTAGATCTGGTCGGTACAATGTATCAATGCATAGGTCCCGTGATCTTGAAGGTACATTGTATCAATTTGTAGGACCGTAGATCTGGTCGGTACAATGTATAAATGCGTGGGAACCGTGATCTGGGCAGTACAATGTTTCAAGGCGTGGTGATTCATGGACTAGTGATTTGTGTTTGACATAGTGGTGATTCGTTGCACCCGTGATCGCTGTGGTACAACGAGGTGATTCGTTGCACCCATAATCTCTGTGGTACATTGCGAAGGTTCGAGGGACCTAGGATCTCTGTGGTACAGTGCAGAAGTAAGTGTAATCCGCGAGCTCCGTGATACTTTACAGAAACTCAGGGACCTCGGATCTCTGTGGTACTTTTCGGAGATTCGTGGTACCCGTGAGCTCTCTGTTACATTATATTTATTTGGGTAGATTCATGGGACTCGTGTCTTTGTGTGGTTACGTCTATACTTTAAATTACATTTGTGTTCTTAGACTAATTGTAATTTTGATTGTTTAGAAGAAGATGATGAATTGATTGACCCACCTTGTTGAATCATTTTAGACAGGTATCCGATCTTCTCCTGCCTACATTCGTAATGCAGACACATTGATTTCTCTTCCTCTATCCACGTGCTGTTCACCGCGGGACATGAGCCATTTGAACTCTGACAGGCTGAAACGGCATATAAATATTTGCACCAAGTCAAAAACAAACGAAAGAACGCGTTGAATAGTAATATGCTTTGTGTGGCCTAACGATTTCAACGGATGTTGGTTAGATCAAAGATCAAACACATGTCAATACACATTTGTTGTTGTCGTACCGTTTTTGTCAGTCTCCATTGATTGTATAAAATTATTACAATCGCTAAACCATATGAAATTATAAATAAAAGGGTTGTTTACCGTTGTGGTTTTGATGACGTAGCATTCGCGTAACTGCTAGAAGAAAAGGATCATGCTAGAAAGTTCAATTGTTTATTTTTTAACTGGTCTGCGAGAATGTTCTGGGTACGTGAGTGTTCTGGAAATTCTTTGGGTATATATAAGGTCGTGTTTGCCGAATTATAGTTAAGTTTGGAAGTTTGGAAGTTTGAATAAAAAGTTTGTTTTAGAGATTGGACATATAATTTGGAAATACTTGCAGCTTCTTTCTTAAATCTTTCTGTGTTGGAACTTACGTGGACTTACTATATTCTACAGTGACATAGATATTAAAGTGTTGAATTTGGATTATATAATTAACATTCGTGTATTGTTCTACCTTTGGATTATTACAACTGTGCTTATCTACGAGGACATTCTACCAATAACTCTTCAGGAATATTCGACGTTGGATTATTAATTGGACTATTAAAGGGACACCTCCTAAAGGGACAAACTGTAAGCTAATATTTATTTTGCCTTCTGAAATTTTGTTTCATTTATTTGTTATTGTTTTATTACGCCATATTTTTAATTGTTTATTAAAATAAAACATTATTGTACTAGTTTGTTGCTAGCTTGTTCTTTCTGTTACACCATTTCGTCGTTTAGTAAACGTGCCATTTTATAAATAAACTTATATAGCGCAACGGGTCGTAACTATAAGTATCGGTATCTATATGTACGTGATGGTAAGTAATACAATATCATACGCTGACATTTAGAATAATTTCTTTGCTAGAATTGCATTTCTTCCAGCACAGATACGTTTCAATTATCTTACACTTTTTAAAGATGTACCTGTATCGCATAAAACCTTACCTCCACTTCTGAGCGTAAAGAACGCATCCCTATACTCCTTGTTATATAAACATTCATATTCCATACACGTGTTGCTGACCTTCTTATAGCCCTCGGGACGACAGATTCCTTCATCGTCACAACCTAAAATAGCAATGACAAAGTCAAGTATATAAATACGGGACTTTTTACATTTAAACGATATACCTTGAAATACTGAGATAATTACAATTTCGGTAAATCCGCATCTTAATTACGTAATCGGTTTTCGTCACTACACAATAACTTTTGGGTCAGGTCGTGAAGCCGCACTGTTGACATTATAAAGTTCTTAACTCAATCAGGAGAAATTTAGAGGGTTAATCGTTTCAAAAGAATCAACATGTGACATTAAGGTAATCAGATTATTGATCATCATGGTTGTACAAGTAATTACGGTTGTACAAGTAATTACAATGACATAACATCAAAGCAGCCCTTGCGACAGTTGTGACGTTATGACATCAAGTCGCAAATAGGTACTTCTCAGATTATGTATATATATAGTAGAGCACAGAAATATGCAAAATTGCAACTTTTGTTCATCGGAATAAGTGTACGCAAAAAGAATACTTCTAAAAAGCGACTAGTGAAGTGTATATGATTCCATTTAGCAATTTATATTTCACACGTTGTATGATATAAAACTATTACAGCACTTTTAAAGAGATTTTCTTCGCGGGGTTGTTATACAGCCTAACAATAATTCGTCAGCATCTCCCTACCTGCGGCAATGGCACCGACGCTTCGTTGTAGTTTAGCGCTTGAACGTATCACCTTACATTGACGTGTTCTACAGCCGTCCAGCCACGTCGCGTTAACAGGCTTGCACGTGCCGTTGAATGAACATCCTAGTGATAGCAATGAAGTAGTTGTAGTACTAGAAGTAGTAGAAGTGGTAGTAGTAGAAGTAGTAGTAGTAGTAGTAGTAGTAGTAGTAGTAGTAGTAGTAGTAGTAACAGTAGTAGTAGCAGTAGTAGTAGTAGTAGTGGTAGTAGTAGTAACAGTAGTAGTAGTGTTAGTAGTAGTAGTAGTAGTAGTAGTAGTAGTAGTAGTAGTAGTGTTAGTAGTAGTAGTAGTCGAGATAATAATAATAATAATAATAATAATAATAATAATAATAATAATAATAATAACAATAATAATAATATTAATCATAGAAAGGGTCTATCTCATATCACCTTGATGCAGACTGACTGAAAATGCAGTCATATCACCGGCCAAGCTCTGACAAACCCACTCCAGATCAGTAAACATTTCAGAAAATCAATCCACAACGCTCGTCGAGGAAAAAAGGACAGCCCACAAACAAGAAAGGATACAGTCTGGGGTCAGAAGATTTACAACTTAAACAAAACTCTGTTTACCTAGCAAAAATATTTTGGTAACCATGCTAACAAGTGCCATTTCAATAGACTAAAGAATAACCAAGGCACAAATTCATAGAAAAAGAAAGACTAAATTCGGTACTTTTATGAACAATTTAAGCGGGCAACTATAAAGCAGTGCATCTATAGTCAGACATAGGTATAACAATTGGAAAGAACAAAAGCCAAAAATCATGGGTGCACAAAGTAAGCACATGTAAGAAAAGTCATAATAAAGAAGATAATGCTAAATGGACTTCAGATAATAATATAAATATATCGCTTTCAATAACACAAAAAAGAACCAGAACAATGAACCATGCCTTAACTTGGATACACTGACCAACACGAGACCAAACGAATTATAGACCAATCACACGTCTACCAACAACATCCAAGATACCGCCATTAATTCTAACTGAACGAACAAATAACAAAGTCGAAAAAATGTGTAGTAGGATATGTTTTGTGATAAAATAAAATTAGTGTTATTAAAATGATGTGAAAATAAACATTAGGAATTAATAAAGTTAGTGATATAAAATCGGTAGAGACTCGTTTGGTTAATAAGATACTTAAACTATCTAAGAAGACCGAGCTTTGTAGACAGTGAATGTAATGTGTGATTTCCACTTGCAGTCACTGGAGAGATTAATTCCAAGGTGCCTGTGCTCATTAACATGTTGGATAGGGATGGTATCGAAAAATAGGCCAGGATGTGAATGTCTATTGGTATTGCGTGTAAAGGTTATAGTTTCGGTTTTTGTTGGATTAAAAATTAGCATTCATGTTCTGGACCATGATGATATATTTTCTACGTCGTTGTTTAGAGAATCGGCAGTCGTAAGCGGGTCGTCAACAATGCTGTTAAACTGGTGTCATCGGCAAATAGTCTTATATTAGATCGTACTTGATTGACAATGCCATTTATGTATACAATGAACAAGAGCGGCCCACGAATAGACCCTTGTGAAACGCCTGCAGAAAAAGCTGACCAGTTGGGAGCAGTATTTAGAAAAACAACTCTTTGACAAGGGAGGTAAAGATAAGAATTAAACAAGCGCAAATGAGGACCCTGTATACCGAAGTGAGAAAGCTTAAAGTGAAGACCTTTATTCCATACACGGTCGAATGTCTTAGAAATATCGCTAAATACTGAACTGATTTTCTTGCCTTAGGCTTTACATATGTCGTTTTATCTGTAGACAAGTTGGTTAGAGTCGCCACGAACGAATCTCGACTAAACGTTTATTAAGAGATTGTTAGAATTGATTTAGTTATAAATATGTTTGTGTATGCAACGTTCAATTACAGGCAACAAAGCTGCGGTATGAGTCTGTAATTTTCTGGTGTAGTTGGATCGGACTTTTTTAAGATAGGCGTAATTTGACAAGTTTCCAGACTGAGGGAAAATAAGAAGATGCAAGAAGTGAACTTAACAGCGAGGAAAGTGGGCCACAGAGAGCAGTCGAGTCTTCCCTTTTAAGAAACAACTGACCACAAAGAGTAGCGTAGGCAAGATTTACGTAGATCTGAATACATTACAATTCATGACAAAACAGCAAGATACATGCATTGGGTGACAAGCTAGCGCTGTAACACCATTTCTTCTGAAACAATGGTAGATAAATACAATGCCATTTTACTACAGGAAAGTAAAGTACACTAGACAAAGAAACCAGAGCAAATAGACAAGATGTCATCGTCAAAGATTGACAAAACAAGGAACCTTAGTACCTTACCAAGTTATAGACAGTTCCATCCGAAATAAATAACCCATTAAAAAGTCAGCAAGATCTCCCCATTAACAGATATTAAAAAGAATTACAAAAAGGGGTGTAAAAGAATCAATTGAACCAGTTGTTGTAAGAGCACCCAGATTAACAAAGAAGGTTTTAAAAAGCTCAGCCAATTCCATGACAAATATCAGCGAAAAGAGTGTACTCCTTAGCTCTGTCCACATTATCCGCAAAGACCTTTTATTTTACATTAAGCCTTAAGGGCCCTAGGACCATGGGTTGGTCTCGACCTTAATATATAATTAATACCTTAATATATAAAATATAGTGACACAAAACAAACGAGTATATAATAATAATAATAATAATACAAATGACAAGTAACATTAATAATAATAAAATATTATAATATAAACTATGAAAATTTACAAAAGAAAAAGTTATCTAAAAATATAAACATCAATCAAAATGGGTATTTAAAAAATGCAAGCGACTCCATATTATGAAATATCCAGACGAAAAAAACCGGGTACACGATGCAATAATTTCTTACTTTTAAAAGAATATGTTAATTGTATTATAGGCATCCCATTGACAAAGAGCAAATTTAACTTCCATTTAATTTTTTTTACATTATCGTCAAAAGAGATCTGCATGAGTTTGACGTAGCTTCATGAATGCGAGTCTTGGTACATCTATAGTGCACTCGATGTATTTCATTCATTACGAGTAAATAAAACTGGATTTTTTGTCAATTAATCGATTGACAATGATGCACCAAAATTACTATTCTCTGGGACCTGACTTGACCACCAAAGTGTGCAAGTCTTGGACACTTGGCCACAAGTTAACAACTGACCCTTCGACAAATATATAGAGCAATAATAGAGTGATTTTGATCCGCTGTTTCCCATAATTTGAAGGTATTTATGTTTAAAAATTGTGTTAGTAACAGCTGGCTAATAGAAAAGATGTGCATATCTTGAATTTGGTTGAACAGTGGCTCAGTACAATGGTTCAGTAAACAATCCTTTAATGTGAAGAAACGTGTATTTCGGAGTTCGATTCATGATGTTTATATGTGTCGTTTGTCTAATGCGTTATACCAAAACCCTAACAAAACACTGCGTCATTAACACAACTGCACATAACCATAATCAACAACAGATATCTCCATGGTGTACGACGTACGTGCCGCTACTGCGTGCATTACCAAATATTATTTATTTTAGAATATAGTAACCCAGTTTATTAAAATATTTACCATAATCCACAACATATATCTGCATGGTGTACGACGTACGTGCCGCTACTGCGTGCATTACCAAAAATTATTTATTTTAGAATATAGTAACCCAGTTTATTAAAATATTTACCATAATCAACAACAGATATCTGCATGGTGTACGACGTACGTGCCGCTACTGCGTGCATTACCAAATATTATTTATTTTAGAATATAGTAACCCAGTTTATTAAAATATTTACCATAATCCACAACAGATATCTGCATGGCGTAAGTACCGTGACTTCTTGTCTTGCTACATTTATACTTGATGCATTTCATCTCGTCCATCCATTCACTGTTCTCCGGTTGACACACACCGTTAGCGTTACAGGCTTGGAAAAGTAACAACAGCACATGCGCAAATAAAACAAAAAGGTCTTGCTGTTAAAAAATGAAAACGTCGAGACAAACATTATAATTTCATCTAGTAAAAGGACTAGTGGAGGTGGATATAGCCAGACATTATTCCTGTGTTTATACCAAAATAGCTAAACATCTTTATAATGAATGACCTTCTGTGGGTCGATAAGATGTTTTGGAAAAAAATATATGGCAAAAATCAACTGGAAAAAGAAAAATATATCATGTACATTCGTTTTATTTAATTTAATGATTGAATAAAGAAAACAAAACCTTCACTTCTGTCATATTTTATCATAATTTCGATATTTTCAAAATATAACAGAAGAACAAGCATAACTTGAAGTTACTATAAACAGCACCACGTAACGTACCGACGGCAGATGGCTCGATGACCAACCGATCTTCCCTACGACGACATTGATACGTCACACATTTCTCCGTTAACGTCTCGCCAACGTCAATACACTGGCCGTTAAAATCTCGGCATGCTAAAACATTCACTTGTTAATATAGGGCCTGGTAATTTAGATCAAAGAAGCAAGATGTCAATATGGTGTGTGTTAAAGTAAACATGTAAATATAGAAGTTATATTTGTCCATGAATTCTGATACCAGTTTCGAGCACCTTAAAACTCGCAATTAATCCTTTTGGGCACTTTTTTCGTTGATTATTTGTTTTATATCAACAATGATTTAGGTGTAAAAATATACTAAAGTATTACATTTTTAATAACAACAAAGAATAATAATATTGGAAATTGATTGAGTTACAATTTCCTTTAACTAAGGTACAAGGCTATATATACATATTGGTAATAGATATTGTGATAGATAGTTTCCATGTGACGTCATAGGCACTGATAAGACAATTTAAGGCAGCTATCTTTGAAGGCAGAAGCTAATGCCGACCGAAATCTGGAAAGATGTGCTGTATTAAACTAACAACTGTGTTTTTATTTTTTTAGTCTATTTTAATGAATTGTATATCACATTTAGCAGCTTTTATGAAGTATTTTAATATAAAAACTATATTTAACTTAAATACTGTTGGTGGGACGATAAACCCAATAAACAAATAAACAAAACAAAAACTATATTTTAATATTTTAAAAAGTAAAAAAAAAAATCATACAACCAAACAAGAGACACTGTTCATTTTGTAAAAGGATGAGCCAATATTTTTTTTTATTTCTGTGTATTAATTCTTTGTGCATTTATCAAAATTAGAAAATATTGTATTTTAAAAATATGAATTTCAAGAGCTTTCCAATGGTGTATAGCTTTTAATATTTGGACCACAAATTGAGAAATGACAAGAAAATAAAATTTACTCTTCTAAACAATTCATCTGAAAATCCCTTGAAGTTGCCATCAAAGATGGCTGCCAAGATAAAGGATTTTCACTGATGTGGAAGCTATCTATAAGGTCCAAGATGGTTATATTACGACAAAAAAATGTACACAGCTGAATAACGCATAATCACGCACCCACGCGCACCGTTTCCACGCTCCAGTTGACTTTCTCCGCGTGTCGCGTGACCACACATATGTACGTGACGCACCCGTCACTCCACGTGGCGTTCTGCTTGTAACACGTGTTGTTCCATTCACAAGCTGTTTGTTTAAATACAATATTTAATAAGAAAATGCAACACACAATCTACGTCAAAATTTGTATACGATGTAATAAGAAGAGTACTTAAAAATGTACTAACATTAGTTTTATACGTACAAATATTTGCACAGAAAAAACATCCTCACTGTTCGGTTAAATTTTTGAATAGTTGTTTATAATGATACCCTACGACAATACTAAACGACAATATTGGCATCCATCCGTTAAGTGTTGCTGGCAAATGCATCTAATAAATAGTTACCATAACTCTTTTAGGTATATGCCTGCCAGCCAAACATGAACAAGTTGCTTGTACATGTAAAAAGTAAATTAATGTAAAAGTAACATAGCTTATAAAATATATTTTAAAAATAAAGTAAATGTATGAGAAAATTATTAAAAATGCCACAATACAAAACGGCACTCAACAAATAAA
Organism: Sinonovacula constricta; assembly: GCA_007844125.1. NCBI lineage: Eukaryota > Metazoa > Mollusca > Bivalvia > Cardiida > Solecurtidae > Sinonovacula > Sinonovacula constricta. Next base: position 51,327,317 of record CM017565.1, read on the forward strand.
ACTGTAATGACTACGGCCTGTGTTACTGTTCAATATTATATTAACAAATCTATTAAAATGTGGACGTCTTCCACATATACGTACGGTAACTCGTTAAAAACTAAAACATATTTTACTACGAACTTATATTATTATATATCACGCTCAACAATATTTATCAACAGACCTGTTCTGACAAACTAAGTATTCAGCTATGTTGCAAACCAGCACAGTACCATTTTTCCCACCAACTAACCCGCAACCATCAACAAAAAAACTATTCCTAGTACACTAAACTGCTGTCCCATAATTCACTCACAAACGTTTGTAGCATTGATGACGGCGGTGAAGCCTGTATCCCAGTCTGTCCACTCACACCGGAAGTCATGGCATCCATGTTGCCAGGTCTCGTTCACCTTCTTGCACCCGCCGCGCCAGTTGCACCCTTCACCATGCACGTGAGATAGAGTAGGGTCACGTGAGATATAATATTGCCACTTAGGGGATACAGTTAAGTCACGTGATATAAGACAAACCTTGGACATTATCCTTCCCATTTAATTGCCTTCCATTCCATTTTGACAGGAGCAGGCATTTTAACGTGCGCAAGTCATGTGTTCTATGGTAACAAGTCGTGTGTTATATGAGAACGAGTCATGTGTTTTATGGGAACAAGTCATGGGTTCTATGTTAACAAGTCATGTGTTATATGAGAAAAATCATGTGTTCTATGGGAACAAGTGATGTGTTATATGGGAACAAGTCATGTGTTCTATGGGAACAAGTCATGTGTTATATGAGAACAAGTCATGTGTTCTATGGGAACAAGTCATGTGTTATATGAGAACAAGTCATGTGTTATATGGGAACAAGTCATGTGTTATATGAGAACAAGTCATGTGTTATATGAGAACAAGTCATGTGTTATATGAGAACATGTCATGTGTTCTATGGGAACAAGTCTTGTGTTATATGAGAACAAGTCATGTGTTATATGAGAACATGTCATGTGTTCTATGGGAACAAGTCTTGTGTTATATGAGAAAAATCATGTGTTCTATGGGACAAGTCATGTGTTTTATGGAAACAAGTCATGTGTTCTATGGGAACAAGTCATGTGTTATATGAGAACAAGTCATGTTTTCTATGGGAACAAGTCATGTGTTATATGGGAACAAGTCATGTGTTCTATGGGAACAAGTCTTGTGTTATATGAGAACAAGTCATGTGTTATATGGGAACATGCCTTGTGTTTTATGAGAACAAGTCATGTGTTTTATGGAAACAAGTCATGTGTTCTATGGGAACAAGTCATTTGTTATATGAGAACAAGGCATGTGTTATATGGGAACAAGGCATGTGTTATATGGGAACAAGTCATGTGTTATATGAGAACATGTCATGTGTTCTATGAGAACAAGGCATGTGTTATATGGGAACAAGGCATGTGTTATATGGGAAAAAGTCATGTGTTATATGAAAACAAGTCATGTGTTATACGAGAACAAGTCATGTGTTCTATGGGAACAAGTCTTGTGTTATATGAGAATAAGTAATGTGTTCTATGGGAACAAGTCATGTGTTCTATGGGAACAAGCCTTGTGTTATATGAGAACATGCCTTGTGTTATATGAGAAAAATCATGTATTCTATGGGAACAAGTCATGTGTTATATGAGAACAAGTCATGTGTTTTATGGGAACCAGTCATGTGTTATATGGGAAAAATCATGTATTCTATGGGAACAAGTCATGTGTTATACGAGAACAAGTAATGTGTTCTATGGGAACAAGTCTTGTGTTATATGAGAACAAGTCATGTGTTCTATGGGAACAAGTCATGTGTTATATGGGAACAAGTCATGTGTTCTATGGGAACATGCCTTGTGTTATATGAGAAAAATCATGTATTCTATGGGAACAAGTCATGTGTTATACCAGAACAAGTCATGTGTTCTATGGGAACAACTCTTGTGTTATATGAGAACAAGTCATGTTTTCTATGGGAACAAGTCATGTGTTATATGGGAACAAGTCATGTGTTCTATGGGAACAAGTCTTGTGTTATATGAGAACAAGTCATGTGTTCTATGGAAAAAAGTCATGTGTTTTATGAGAACAAGTCATAATGTTATTTGAGAACAAGTCTTGTCTTATATGGGAACAGGTCATGTGTTCTATGGGAACAAGTCATGTGTTATATGGGAACAAGTCATGTGTTATATGAGAACATGCCTCGTGTTCTATGGGAACAAGTCTTGTGTTATATGGGAACATGCCTTGTGTTATATGGGAACAAGTTATGTGTTTTATGAGAACATGTCATGTGTTATATGGGAACAAGTCATGTGTTCTATGGGAACAAGTCTTGTGTTATATGAGAACAAGTCATGTGTTATATGAGAACATGCCTTGTGTTATATGGGAACAAGTCATGTGTTATATGAGAACAAGTCATATGTTATATAGGAACATACCTTGTAATATACGAGAACAAGTCATGTGTTCTATGGGAACCAGTCTTGTGTTATATGGGAACAAGTCATGTGTTATATGGGAACAAGTGATGTGTTATACGAGAACAAGTCATGTGTTCTATGGGAACAAGTGATGTGTTATATGGGAACAAGTCTTGTGTTATATGGGAACAAGTCATGTGTTCTATGAAAACAAGTCATGTGTTATACGAGAACAAGTCTTGTGTTATATGGGAACAAGTCATGTGTTCTATGGGAACAAGTGATGTGTTATATGGGAACAAGTCTTGTGTTATATGAGAACAAGTCTTGTGTTATATGGGAACAAGTCAAGTGTTATACGAGAACAAGTCATGTGTTCTATGGGAACAAGTGATGTGTTATATGGGAACAAGTCTTGTGTTATATGGGAACAAGTCATGTGTTCTATGAAAACAAGTCATGTGTTATACGAGAACAAGTCTTGTGTTATATGGGAACAAGTCATGTGTTCTATGGGAACAAGTGATGTGTTATATGGGAACAAGTCTTGTGTTATATGAGAACAAGTCTTGTGTTATATGGGAACAAGTCATGTGTTCTATGAAAACAAGTCATGTGTTATACGAGAACAAGTCTTGTGTTATATGGGAACAAGTCATGTGTTCTATGAAAACAAGTCATGTGTTATACGAGAACAAGCCTTGTGTTATATGGGAACATGCCTTGTGTTATATGGGAACAAGTCATGTGTTCTATGGGAACAAGTCATGTGTTCTATGGGAACAAGTTATGTGTTTTATGAGAACATGTCATGTGTTATATGGGAACAAGTCATGTGTTCTATGGGAACAAGTCTTGTGTTATATGAGAACAAGTCATGTGTTATATGAGAACAAGGCATGTGTTATATGGGAACAAGTCATGTGTTATATGAGAACAAGTCAGGTGTTATATGAGAACAAGTCATGTGTTATATGGGAACAAGTCATGTGTTATATGAGAACAAGTCATATGTTATATGAGAACAAGTCATGTGTTATATGGGAACAAGTCATGTGTTATATGGGAACAAGTCTTGTGTTATATGAGAACAAGTCATGTGTTATATGGGAACAAGTCATGTGTTATATGGGAACAAGTCATGTGTTATATGAGAACAAGTCATATGTTATATGAGAACAAGTCATGTGTTATATGGGAACAAGTCTTGTGTTATATGGGAACAAGTCAGGTGTTATATGAGAACAAGTCATGTGTTATATGGGAACAAGTCATGTGTTATATGGGAACAAGTCATGTGTTATATGGGAACAAGTGATGTGTTATATGGGAACAAGTCAAGTGTTATACGAGAACAAGTCATGTGTTCTATGGGAACAAGTCTTGTGTTATATGGGAACATGCCTTGTGTTATATGGGAACAAGTCATGTGTTATATGGGATCAAGTCATGTGTTATATGAGAACAAGTCAGGTGTTATATGAGAACAAGTCATGTGTTATATGGGAACAAGTCATGTGTTATATGAGAACAAGTCATATGTTATATGAGAACAAGTCATGTGTTATATGGGAACAAGTCATGTGTTATATGGGAACAAGTCATGTGTTATATGGGAACCAGTCTTGTGTTATATGGGAACAAGTCAGGTGTTATATGAGAACAAGTCATGTGTTATATGGGAACAAGTCATGTGTTATATGGGAACAAGTCATGTGTTATATGGGAACAAGTGATGTGTTATATGGGAACAAGTCAAGTGTTATACGAGAACAAGTCATGTGTTCTATGGGAACAAGTCTTGTGTTATATGGGAACATGCCTTGTGTTATATGGGAACAAGTCATGTGTTATATGGGATCAAGTCATGTGTTATATGGGAACAAGTCATGTGTTTTATAAGAACATGCCTCGTGTTATATGAGAAAAATCATGTATTCTATGGGAACAAGTCATGTGTTATACGAGAACAAGTCATGTGTTCTATGGGAACAAGTCATGTGTTCTATGAGAACAAGTCATGTTTTATATGAGAACATGCATTGTGTTATATGAGAAAAAGTCATGTGTTATATGGGAACAAGTCATGTGTTATATGAGAACAAGTCATATGTTATATGAGAACAAGTCATGTGTTATATGGGAACAAGTCATGTGTTATATGGGAACAAGTCATGTGTTATATGGGAACCAGTCTTGTGTTATATGGGAACAAGTCAGGTGTTATATGAGAACAAGTCATGTGTTATATGGGAACAAGTCATGTGTTATATGGGAACAAGTCATGTGTTATATGGGAACAAGTGATGTGTTATATGGGAACAAGTCAAGTGTTATACGAGAACAAGTCATGTGTTCTATGGGAACAAGTCTTGTGTTATATGGGAACATGCCTTGTGTTATATGGGAACAAGTCATGTGTTATATGGGATCAAGTCATGTGTTATATGGGAACAAGTCATGTGTTATATAAGAACATGCCTCGTGTTATATGAGAAAAATCATGTATTCTATGGGAACAAGTCATGTGTTATACGAGAACAAGTCATGTGTTCTATGGGAACAAGTCATGTGTTCTATGAGAACAAGTCATGTTTTATATGAGAACATGCATTGTGTTATATGAGAAAAAGTCATGTGTTCTATGCCACGTGTGTTACAGAAATGCTTATAATAATATTAAAATCACACAAATGTGTCCAAAAAGCATGTGACATAAACATAGCACAGACGGTTTATCTTATGAATATACACCGGCACAGATACATGATAAGTGCATATATAAGGTAAATAATAAAGTGCATATACACGTTGTTACAGTAGATAAGTGAATACATATACACGTCGTTACAGTAGATAAGTGAATACAAGCAAGTGAAAATAGGCAGTGTAGTTATAATAAAATGCTACAAGTGATATTCTGTTGGCCAACTTACCACCCTGAACTACATCCAAGTATACGACTGTCTTATTTTCGCTCACCCGACACACTGCGTCATAACATTTTCCTTGAACCGTCTCGCCTACCTTAAGGCACTTGCCTGTCCCGTCGTCACAACCTGGAATCGAATTTAAATAACAATATAAGTGACTCATATATGTGTACCTATTACTCTGAAAATGATATACGTTACAAAAAAGAAAAAAAAGAAAAAGAAATTATATACGCAAAACGATGATAGTTTCTTTTACCTGATTGCTATGACTCGAAGCAAAAAAAAAAGGCTTCCCGTCGTGCAAAACGATGGTCGTATCATTAAAAGCGATGTTGACACATTGTGTGGTACATGTAATGTCACCCCGAGGATTCGGTGCGAATCTAGGACCAGTCACATTAGAGGAAGTGTGGGTTTTGTTCATATGTTATTTGAAAGATAATGCTAAACGGGCGCACGATATCAGGTAGGCGTTCTTTGCCAGTATATTACATTTAATATATATAAAAATTTATTATTATAACTTTCGTTTTGTTTACATTACAACGATACAATTCAATGGCACAGCAGAAAGAAAAACCGGCAAAAACTTTAACAACAAAATATATTTTCTGAAACAAACAAGTTTCAAATAGGAGCAAATATATTTACCAAGCAGACAATAAATCATATAACCAAACTAAAGTAAATGTTGATTAAATTACTTATAAAATTCCAATTACTTGATTAAAGTCCAAAGTACCTTTAAAATGCACTTTATAAAGTAAAGTACTTTTAAAATGCACTTTATAAAGTAAAGTCCAGAGTACCTTTAAAATGTACTTTATAAAGTAAAGTCCAAAGTACCTTTAAAATACACTTTATAAAGTAAAGTCCAAAGTACCTTTAAAATGCACTTTATAAAGTAAAGTCCAAAGTACCTTTCAAATGCACTTTATAAAGTAAAGTCCAAAGTACCTTTAAAATGCACTTTATAAAGTAAAGTCCAAAGACCAAGATTCTGTCAAGTGGATGTTTAAATTACGTGTACTGCAACTAGACCTACTCAAGGTCAACAAATACAGAGCATATACATAATAATTATCAATATCAGATATTTTGTGGAACATAATCTTAAAGTCTGCGGTTTAATGTATATAAAACAACAACAAACAAACAACAAATGTCCTTTTACTGATTGAATCAACTGTGTTTAGACCGCCTCAATACCCCTGGATGGAGCCCACCTAATCCTGTAAATAAGATCTAGCATATTTTATCTATAAGTTTAATATTAATTTGCTATTTTTCATTTTTGTCCGATGGGCGAGGCTATATCACTCCCTGTTCACTGCCACGTCAACACCAATCATATTGTTAGTACACATTTCGATAAAATACTCTAAATTTTCATTCTTTCCTAATCTACAAATACGGAGGATATTTGTCTCTGCTAAAAATAGATATCGAAGTCAGGGCGGAATACCTAAATGACGATAAAACGTGGTCTCAAGAGCCAGTTGTCACGTGGTTTTCTTGGTTTAAAAATAGCTCTCTGTTGCGTGGCTCAGATAGGAACTACCTGTTTGCAGTGACAAGTAGGGATTAATGCTGCACTGTCCACGCATATCATGAACATCACCTTTTCAGGTGACAATAACTTACTATGTTTTCAGTCAGCCGTGGAGACCGATCTTAATTTACGTTTTGCCTACCCGGTCCAGGAGGAGACATACGACTTGGCATATCCGATTAAAGGTCACAAATTAATGATCAACTTGTAAAATGATGAAAAACAAAAGTGATTTGCGAGGACTGATTTGTAGGAGAGGGTGCGAACATACCGTAATCCACTGGTTGCACATTCCACTGAAAGAGTCCCTCGCTAGTATCTAGGTTACATCGGTACAGCATACAGCCTTGCTGCCACGTGGTGTTGACAGGTTTACACGAATTTAACCAAGGGCAGTCTGTAATAAAGGCACATCAAGACACTAGTGTAATAGTAATGGTTAAGCGAAAGTTTTGTTTACGTTCTATTCACAAATATTATAGCTTCAAACGTTTTTGTCATACATCAACGGCAGAAGGGCCTTAGTTTAAACCGTCATATCATAACAACTACAGAGCATTTTATACATTGAAATAAATTCTTGCTATGATAAGACGATAAAAATTACTCAAAGACAGACAAAAAAGGGCATCAGTTCACGTTTTCCCTCCTGTTGTTCCATTGAGCGACCGATAAACACATTTTTATATTTTATGTAGCTGTTTCCTTGTACATATTACATTATACATGTATAATTTTACCCTAACAAACTTAACACTGTACAGCACAATTGACAATAGACGCTTAAATAAGAAATTCTTAATAACAAAAAAAAATCTAGGTTCGCATAATATATAGACATTTCTGTGGAAACCAAATAATCTTTGAATGTCATTTGTTGTTAATCTGCAGTACATGTATATGCATTTGTGAAGAATGCCGCGCGTTACCTGCATTAACAGTTGTAAAGGTAGCAATCATTGTCGTTTCATCATACTGACATTCACTGGTGTAGCAATTCTTGTATGTTGTGGCACCTACGTCATGACAGACACCGTCGTCAATGCAACCTATGTTGATACATAACAAGGGTACAATATACAGACTTAGACTACACGGAATTTACAAGGACAACTGCAAGAAGTTGATATTTCCAGTTAAGCATAAATGTACAATACTACATGCATTTGTTGCAAGAAAACTATTGTAAAGGACGAATAATATTTGAAGACATCATATTATATATCATATTACATGAAAAATACAAATACGATACTACTACGTTTGACGGTTGGTCTCGCCTGATGACGTCGGCGGTGTAGCAGCTATGACGCGCTGTATACACACACGAACACTTATTTTATATGACTTTTTAAACACATTCTTATTTTTTAAATTTTATTACGCCCAAATACAAAGTTCACAATATATCATGTGTTGTATTATAATAGGTATTTCTATGGCAAATATTTATTCACATTGGAAGGTTGGTATGCGTAACATGCGAATATTCATAATTATGTAGAGACTGATATTAAAATATTATTGCGTTTATACCCGCTTCCGGGTTTATTTGACTTTTTTGTTCAGTGGAGACAATAATCATCCCCCCCCCCTTTTTAAACACCAGAACGTTTCAGACAGCAAAATGCCAGTTATAGAAAACCAATAAGCAATGTGATAAAGTTGCAGATAAATGTTAACATGCGTAGTATTTCTTATATCCCAGAAGGGAGATAATTGGTCTTTAATGTTGTTTGTGACATGATTTGGACGGGAATCACAACTCGTTAAACAGAAAGGTTTAAGGTATAAAAATTGTGTACATCAGTACTGTTATGTTCTATTTGTATAAGTACATGTCTTCAAAGCTTATTGCGTAAATTATTTTTTTTTAAATAGAAGACAACGAAGTATCTAAAGTCGCGGAAACTAATGGTTTTGTTGGTGGATGAGATGAAAATAGCTTCAAATAAATAAAGGTAAAAATGAGCTTAATTCTGGCAAAGAATGGTTAATTGATTCTGGTCGTTCGGTTTTACATATCTTTTATGCAAAATTATAGTTGTTGTAATGGTTGATTAGAACCAAGACTAATGAAAAGTTTCCTGAGTTCACTATGTTGTTCTAGCGACATGTTGTTTGCTTAACAGTTTCTATTAAAATGTCGCTGCTTAACAGCCTCATAAAACAAGTGATCTATGGAGGTCTTTAAAATGTATAAAATTTGGCTTTTTTAATAATATTTTAATACAGTTAACTTTTTAATTTATAACTATTAAAGTCTTTGTTTTCAAAGATAATATTTGTTGCTGCTAGTTTCCCAAAATACGTCGGAGCATTGTGTATTGACAGGTGTTTCTCATTGTGTCCAAAAACATTGACTAGCTGTCCAGAAAGTGTAAAATTGTTTATGTTTATTTCTCTACTTTGAAGTTGGAACATAAATTGTTCCGGATGATATTATTTTTTTTCTAAAAAGTTACTAATACAGAAAATGTTGTGGCATATCTATAACTGAAACTACTGTAAGTAAGGATCTTTATAACATATGGTTGATATCTTTTAATGTTTGACTATATTTTGTTTTCTTTGTTTTTATTTATACTTAGTATTTGTATCCATTTATATATGGAAATTGGATTAAAATAGTTCCACATTCTTTCTTTTTCCGATGGTAATTAACAATGTCTAAATTTATTCTCAAATGAAACTATATAAATTTCATTTAATTGTTTTTTATTATTGTGCGTAAATCGCTATTTTCTAGAAAGTTGGTAATATAGCCATGTATTTTCAGGATTTCTTCAAAAGAAATAAAGAAGCAATCATCTTTAAGAATGCCATTTATAATTTAAATGCCTTTGTTGTAGAAATTATTTTCAATGTATTGTTTTTTCTACAACCTTTATGCTGTTATTACAAACTATATTTTCCAGTATTTCTCTATTATTTGTACCCGTGACTATTGTACTTCCAAATCTGCAATATGAACCAAATACATTTTTCCAAAAGGGGTTTTCTATTTGATCGAAGGCCGAACTTCTGATAATTGAATAATAAATTTAAAAAATGATGGCATGTTTACAAGACCTTATAATCAGTTTTCTCATCCATTTTCCACCTGTACACCTCACCTGTATTTAACACCTGTTATACTAGGGTTATTTCTGATAAGGGTAGCCTAGCCCCTCTGCACAAAGAATACATATTTATGGGGTAGTGGGGTCATCTTGACGGTAAGCACGCTGTCGATAAAACATTTCCAATAAAAGCCCGTTCATAACATAGCAAGACAAACGATTGACATAAATTATTTTCACCCATTGTTTAAACGTTTAAATCAATTTAAAGAGCTCTAGTAATTTATAAACGAAGGTCGATGAAAAGTTTTTTTTCCGAAATCGAAAAATAGTACATGTAAGAGGCCCGATAGCTAAAACATTTTCTGAGTAAAATAGGAGCGCGTATAATATCTTTTGCAAGCCTAGTGTAATCCGAAATATGTCTACAGTAAGTCCTGATAAGCATGGGCATTTATTATTCTGCATTTTATTCTCCTGCAGTAGTAGTAGTAGTAGTAGCAACAGAAGCAGTAGTAGTAGCAGTAGTAGTAGTAGTAGTAGTAGTAGTAGAAGTAGTAGTAGTAGTAGTAGTAGAAGTAGTAGTAGTAGTAATAGTAGTAAGTAGAAGTAGCAGTTGTAGCAGCAGTAGAGTAGTAGTAGTAGTAATTGTAGTATTAGTAGAAGTAGTAGTAGTAGTAGTAGTAGTAGTAGTAGTAGTAGTAAGTAGTAGCAGTAGAAGAAGCAGCAGTAATAGTAGTAGAAGCAGCAGCAGCAGCAGCAGTAGTAGTAGAAGTAGCAGTAGCAGTAGTAGCAGTAGAAATAGTAGTAGTAGTAGTAAGTTGTAGTAGCAGCAGTAGTAGTAGTAGTAAGTAGTAGCAGTAGTAGAAGTAGCAGTAGTAGTAGAAGTAGTAGTAGTATTAGTAGTAGCAGTAGTAGAAGTAGCAGTAGTAGTATTCATAGTAGCAGTAGTAATAGTAGAAGCAGCAGCAGCAGCAGTAGTAATAGTAGCAGTAGAAGCAGTACTGTGTAGTAGGAGTAATAGTAGTAGTAGTAAGTTGTAGTAGCAATAGTAGTAGTAGTAGTTGTAGTAAGTTGTAGCATTAGTAGTAGTAGTAGAAGTAGTATTAGTAGTTGTAGTAGTAGTAGTAGTAGTAGTAGTTGTAAGAGTAGTAGTAGTAGTAGTAGTAGCAGTAGTAGAAGTAGTAGTAGAAGTAGTAGTAGTAGTAGTAGTAGAAGTAGCAGCAGTAGTAGTAGTAGTAGTAGTAGTAGTAAGTAGAAGTAGCAGTAGTAGTAGTAGTTGTAAGAGTAGTAGTAGTAGCAGCAGCAGTAGTAGTAGTAGAAGTAGCAGTAGAAGTAGTGGTAGTAGTAATAGTAGTAGCAGCAGCAGCAGCAGCAGTAGAAGTAGTAAGTAGCAGTAGTTGTAGTAGCAGTAGAAGTAGTAATAGTAGTAGCAGTAGTGGCACAGAAGTAGCAGTAGCAGTAGTAGTAGAAGTAGGTATTAGTAGCAGTAGTAGTAGTAGAAGTAGTAGTAGTAGAAGTAGGTAGTAGTAGCAGTAGTAGTAGTAGAAGTAGTAGTAGTAGAAGTAGGTAGTAGTAGCAGCAATAGCAGTAGAAGTAGGAAGTAGTAGTAGTGTGTAATTTACATAAACCTGCTTTTGTACACCGCTCATCTATTGCTTCAAATAACAGTTTCTCTTTGTCTATGTTTAGGTTCGTTGGTTTTGAATTATAGGCAATAAGCTGACTTCTATTTTCTAATAATACATGTTTCGAAACATAATTGATCTAAATTATTAAATTCAATCTATTCAAATGAAATGTCTTTATATTTTTATTCAGTAACTGATCTGGTTTCATGTACATTGTGTATTGTATTATTCCCCACATTAACTTAAAGAACTGATCTCAGAAAGTCTACATCTTTGCTAGTGTTTTTTTCAACCATGCAAGTTCTCTAAATTTGACATTAATACTTCTCTTTCAACCAGATTGATTTTCTTTGATTATTTTTGAAAGTGTTTCACGAGCTTGTTAATATTGAAAGATGTTCACATCATGATATAAAACGATGCTAAAAAGACCAGCTATAATTGCGGATTCTCAACATCATTAAGTCTATTATGTAAACAGTTATAAAATTTTGGAAAATCCTGGTTGGATCCATGCATATTTATTAATATGTACCTTCTGTTGCTGATTGAACAATCTACTAAAAGCATGTCCTATTTGTTATACACTGCAGTTCAAAGGGTTGCTCACACCGAATGAGAGTGGTACTCAGAATCGTGAAATTTGTCATTATGCGTATTTGTATGTGTATTTCTTTTCAAGATACACAGCGGCACTGTTTTACAATATGCACAAATATTGCGTCAATGCATTTCAGCAAGTGACTACGAATAATTGAATTATTCCTAGCTGTTTTCTTACCATGGCCTACGGACTGCATTTCAAAGGAAACACCATTAATTCCAAGTACACGCTTGCACGTAATTTGTTCGCACGTGCTGCCTGTGATTCCCGTGGTCTCGTGCCAGATAGAGTCTTCGTCTTGACATCGACCTCTGTATTCACAACCTAGGAAGGAAATTTATCAGTATTTCAACATATTTTCTTAATTACAGTCTTATACTTTGAATAGATAAAAGGTAATTTGACACGATACTTGAAAACCATAGTAAACATACAACATCAGTAGTATAATATATATATAATAGTGCAAATTTGTTACAGTCCATTTATATAAAAAAAGAACATATGTTAAGTTCAGGTTTAAAACACTTCTTTTGTTTATCACTCTTTGAAAGTATAAATGACATTTTAATAGAAAATCTTAGATATTGTCGTGTTTTTTTATAGTTTTCATGCGTAGTATAACATACCGCCTTGTATAATTTTCAGTACGTTGACACCGTTTTCCGCAACACATTTTTTCACGACACAATTTGTCTGTTTCTCTGTGTTGATGGCCACATACCCGCCTTTACCATCTGGACACCCGGCTGTATAATGGACAGTGACAATCAATGGTCTACCACAAGTCTGCCTTCAAGTCGAATCAATGCTATGTTAATTCCCGTCACGAGTATTACGAAAAAGGCTGTCGTATGCTTAGTGTTTCCTCAATTGTATGTTAATAGACTGTCAATGACAATCTAAAATACTAGTTAAATACATATACACAGTATGTGCACAGCATTGTTATATTGCTTTTGTAACAAATGGTACGCTTTCCTTGATCCGTGCTATCTAGATGTTTCAGCTAAGCTTGCAATAAAAAAACATCGATGACACCATCGAAGATAGAAGAGAAGCAGGCGATAACAAACGAAATAAAACATACAAAAATAAACTGCTTTGCATCAATGCTTTTCTTGTTACTTTTATATTAAAACGACCTTTTTCTGTGTGTCTCCCAAAGACGTACTACATTAACGGCAATATAAACGTGAAAACTATAAAACAAGTAAACAACACAATAATTTTTATATACATTTAGTATTCCAACAAAGCAGCGGATGTAGTACTAAGTACCACTTTGATAAATATGCGTAACTTTCTGATATATTAATTCAGGCGACTTTGATGCTCTGATCAAATTTTCGTGAAGATTTAACACTAAACAAAAAGCGAAATATAAAGGGGCAATAACTTACCACACCCGACCTGCTTGTAGAGGCAGTAATTTAGAGTGACGTCTCCTTCTGTGACAGTTATCACCGGTAGACTTCCGGTTAAGGTGTGATTAGATTGCCCGGTCCCGTCGAACGTTACCGATTCCAATGAAGGAACCATACCTTATAAATCCAAGTATGTGTTTTAATATCCAACACTGATCTTCATTTTGTGATATTAACTACAATAACAATAAGAACTCAGTCACTATCTACAAGACGGGCCAGAAGCTTTATCAATTATTGTGTGTATATATATACTACATAGATTTCTATTATTTACAAAACTATATACCTGAGACAAATCGTTAAATCATTATGTTATGTATTGTTTATAGTTATATTTGATTATCAGTTCATTCGCTTGGAGGATTAAAAACATTATAAAGAGGTATCAGTGGTGTCAAATAGGTAACCCTGCTGGTATAAAACTTCCTTGGACACTTATTATGTGGATTCCAGTCCTGGTCCAGTAAAACAAATGATGTTAGGATCGAGGTCTTTCAGCTGACTCATATAGATAGTTTCCATGTGATGTCAAAGGCATTGACAGGACAGTTTAAGGCAGCCATCTTTGAAGGCAGAAGCTAATGCAGGTCGAAATCTGGAAATATGTGCTGTATTTAACTCGCCACTGTGTTTTCATTTTTCAGTCTATTATACTTAATTTTATATCAAATTTAACAGCTTTTATAAAGTATTTTAAATATAAAAACTATATTTTGATAGTTTAAAAGGTTAAAGAAATACAACCGAAAATTATACACTGTTCATTTTGTTTTAAGTATGAGCCAATAGTTTTAGTTATTTCTTTGTATTAATTATGTGTGCATTTATCAATTGTAATAATATTGTATTCTAAAAATATGAATTTCAAGAGCTTTCCAATGGTGTATCGCTTTTAATTTTCGGACCACAAATGAAGAAATTACAAAAAAAATAAAATTTACCCTTCTATACAATTCATATGAAAATCCCTTGAAGTTACCATCAATGATGGCTGCCAAGATAAGGGATTTTCTCTGATGCGGAAACTATCTATTATAAGAGATTTTGGATTTAATTGTTGTTTACCAGTTACTGCTTGGCATCTCATTTCCGTGTTAGTGGGAAAGAGTATGAAGCTAGCCTCTGTGGGTAACGTCATAGGAGACAGGATGCTTCCGTCACCACGGCAACAAAAGAACAAACCGGTGTCAGGGTTGAAATCTCCGTCAGGTAAATATCCATCACTTGTCCCAGGACGACCATCGTTGTCGTCATACTTGAGATAACCTTCCGAAAATCCTATTGAAAGATAGCAACAACTGTTAGCCGTCCTCAGAAAATTTCCACCTTCCAAAAATCCTATTGAAAGATAGCATCAACAGTTAGTCGTCCACAGAAAATTTCCACCTTCCGAAAATCCTATTGAAAGATAGCATCAACAGTTAGTCGTCCACAGAAAATTTCCACCTTCCGAAAAACCTATTGAAAGATAGCAACAACAGTTAGCCGCCCACAGAAAATTCACGCATTTTAAAATATATACAACACATACGCTTGATTTTAAAATTGTGTTTATTAAAATATAAGGCAGCAAAAGTTTAACCTTTAAGGTGGAACCGTTGCTTATAAAACAAGACTTAAATAGAGCAGTCATAATTTTTCACAAACACATCACAAACTTTGTCGCAATAGTATAAATGGGAAACTATGATTGTCTCAGAAGTTGAAACTGAAACAGCGTCGACGACATTGTATGGTACAAATGTTGGCGAATATCGATGCATGGCAAATGATACAAAATAACTATTTATGGCGTCGTGACGATTATAATCCACAGACATATCTTGATAACTAACTTGAGTGTCACTGAACAGATGCCATATAAGTCTTGTCTAGCAGCGCACATATGGGTCTACAGATACGCTATAATCTAACAGCTTACTGCATTGAAAAGTGAATTAAATGCTGATTTCAACACTGAAAATCTCTGGCTATTTAAAGTTAATGCTTAATATTCTGTTGTTGTTTTTTTCGTTTGACTTTTCCTCGTATTTCCTGCTTAAAAACGAAGTATCATGTCATTGTGATATTTTAAGGTAATGAGTCAATTAAATGGAACATACAGTGTAAAGATGTATTTTTAAGAGAAATAATTTTTGAATGATTAAAGTTGATCGTAGGCTGAATGATATCAGAACATAAGATAAGCCTAACGACAGGTGTCTTAAGGACAGTTTTTCTTGACCGAGCGGCTTACCTTCTGGGCACCTTCCATTGCTCCTGAAGATACAATAGCTTCCTGGACCCCACACCGTCACTAGACCCGAGGTAATCCCTAATACGGACTGTGTGCCATTCACGGTCGTGTGCACACAAAAATCGTGACGCACTATCACATCAGAGGAGGACAAGTAGGCGGGGCGTTGGGCGGAGAATGTATTCAGCCCAGCTCCATAGTGTGTCCTTGACCCCTGTCTCCAGAGGGCGGGCGCGTCCTGAGGACATCCGGTATGTGGCTTCAATAGGGCGTACTCACCATCTGGCCAGTGCATCACTAATGGGTATAGAAAGGTAAATATCAAGTGACACAGTAACAATCTAAAACAGCCCACATCATTCCAGATATAACTACATGTAAATACATTGAGGAAAAAATCTGCCAGTTCAACATACCAGCGCATTAACTGGCCCCACCATTTTGTAGCTGTGTGGCAATATATTTTACCAGTGAAGGACAGGCTAATCCTGTCATTACCTTGTAAGGATAAAATAAAGATGTCATTGATGGAACAAGAACTTAGAGCTGTTTAGCGAGGTTTTGTTTAAAAAAAAACAACAGTCGAGTATGCCGAAGTAAACACTGCGGTTTGCAATCGGAACACCTCGGATAATTCACGAATCATCTCTCGGGTCTATGTAGGTAGTCAGATCACCTCGGCCATTTCCCTAAATGGGACTTATTTTGTGACAGTAGGTCAAAACAAAGATGACAGCTCGGATGACAGCTCACTGTAGTACGATGCCAGTTAAACTTTAATTTGTGGCTGCTTCAAATTTAAATCATCCAAGTAAAATTTACAAAGCGCAGCAAACAAAACAGCTGTCAAACGACGCCATTGTTCATGTTTTGTGCGAACTACATTTTAGGCATATTCTTTCGAATTCCGGCGAACAAAACGATCGTGATTTCTTTAAGTATCAGTGCACCATATACATCCGAGGGATGATTGTCCCGAAGACGGAATTAATCGAGGAGTTCCGATTGTGCGGTTTGCAATGACTAAGCGCTTGTTGTCTGATGGCACATTATATATTTCTTGTAAATAGATATGGAATGCGTGCAGATATACCTTGCTGAATCGGCATGTTTTGGAGATAATGTCAAGTATTTTTTAACTGCGCATGGATAAACCATCTCTTCAGTGCAATTTCATATAGTTGATTAAAATAATAGTTAATTAAACATATCAAAGTCAATGTTCAAACTAATTAGTACTTAATAATCTGTGAATTTCTTTTTTCGCCTTCGTTTGTGACCGTAAGGATATTCGTTCCGTACAGTTACTATTATATCGGTACACTTTATCGCATGTACATGGTTGATGCCTCTAATGGAATTGCAATTTTATCGGGACGATGGTGTAGCAGTCAATAACAGGCATTTGCAGCTGTTCTGTGAGACCTTTTTCAGATAAAAACAACAACAAACCCCGAAAATTGGACTTTTAACTGTGTAGCTTGCAACAACTATAACAAGGTGGCAGGGACATTAAAAGGAATTAAAAGGGGTCTTGTTTAACAATAGAAACAACATATGCCGATATTAACAATGAAACTTGTATTTCCAAAAGTAGCAGATAGTCTAGACTACAGTTCATTACTGTCATATATTTATTATGTAATGAAATGACAGTTTAAGATAGTGTTTAGTTCACAGTACAGTCATCTGCTTGTCTTAAGCGCATGATTTTTGCGGCGCATTGACTGTGTTACATATGTGCTCTTTTAACGTATAAGTGATGTTTAAATGAAGAAATTGTTCATTTAACAGGTAACACATTTCCATCATATGGTCTCTCACTTAAAAACAAAAAGCTGAACTTGAATTCTACTGTAAATGCAATAATTTTATGTCACTTTTCCTTTTTTTAAGGAAGGTTTTTCTTCATGTATTTCTTTATTACATTTTTTGTTGTTGATAAATTATCTGAAAGTATTATGTTATATCTGCAATATATTGATAAAAATAAATAAATAAAAAAACTGAAAAATGCCACATATGCTACACAATGCTTACATAATTGATTCAAGTGATTTTCGTTTGATAAGGTATGTCAGCCCGAGCACAGTCAAATTAAGGCCCATGGGATAATTATTACAAAAATAGTTTTGATAAACAATTATGCATGATGAAGTCGAATGATAAGAGTTATTGCTGAGTCACAGGTCCATGTTCCCGTGATAGCTCAGTTGGTAGAGCGGAGGACTGTAGTTGTACAGCAATAGTTATCCTTAGGTCGCTGGTTCGAATCCGGCTCGCGGGAATCCTATTTTGGGGTTTTCTTTGTTCAATTGTTATTGTTCTCTTGTAAAAGCTAAAACCAACCAACATTCCATAATCAAATGCGGCATGGTCGATTGTCTTCAA
This sequence comes from Sinonovacula constricta, assembly GCA_007844125.1. Classification (NCBI taxonomy): domain Eukaryota; kingdom Metazoa; phylum Mollusca; class Bivalvia; order Cardiida; family Solecurtidae; genus Sinonovacula; species Sinonovacula constricta. The sequence goes on from CM017565.1 coordinate 51,345,596, forward strand.
AAGTTAATTGCGAGATAAAGATGTATATATCTGTACATCTGTAATACGCAAGATAAATAAAATAAAAGAATAAATAAAGAGCTCTGTAGCACCGACTGACGTAGAAACGTCAAATCTCTTCCGGTGGGTGGCTGGATAGTAATCCAATTTAAGTATTGAAGAAATTGGCAAAACAAACAAATTTTACTAAAAAGCTATATATTCCAACATAGCAACGCCTCTGGTTGCCATTTTTGGCTTATCCAAGTCTTGGAACAATCTTGATAGAGGGCCGCTACAAAACGTCAACGCTCCAGATATTCAAAGAAGCGGAAATGATTAGGAATCATATTTAAACACGGGCAACACTTACCATCCCTGACCGGAACCGGAGTTAACGTATCATTTGCCTTGGTGCACGTGAAAACTACACATCCGTCATACCAGTAGCTACCAATAGAACGGCACTCGTTGTCGTCTCTGCAACCTTGAATGTGAATAAAACACCTTATTACTAAAGTATGTAATAGGCTGTATAACATGAAAATAAATAATGTACAATATATCAATGGCTCACATGTTTTCTGATACAGAAGAAGTTAAAAGAAGTTCGCTAACGTTGTTTGTACTGTACCTTACCTATTCACTTTTTCTAGCAACCAACCGTTACCAATATCAATTGTATCGAAAGCTAGCCTCTCATAGCCTCACATAGCAGCCAATGGAAAAAGAACAACCACCAGCAGCAACAGACAAAAAAGTATACAAAACAAAACAAACAAATCCCAATAAGAAAATATAAACAAACAAAACAACAACATCAAACTACATCGAACCTGTTTGTGTCTCTGTAACCTGGAGAACGCCGTTATTTAACTGACATTCATTGACGTCACATGTAACGTGACCTATGACATCACGTCTCTCACCGACCCTCATGCAGCCGCCTCCTTTAAGTTCGCATCCTGTGAATGCAAAAGGATTTTCAGTATATATTAGGCTAACAACACCATAACTCTAACAATTAAAATGAAGAAGACGGAAAAATGTGTATGAAATAATTTACATAAATCTGCTTAATTTCCGACTGATCCTAGCAAGACAAATCCTGGCCAGATCCTGGTCAGACAAATCCTTGGCAAACAGATCTTGGTGATTCAAGTCCTGGTCCGACAGATTCTGCTGAGTAAAATCCTGGTCAGAAAGATCCTGGTCAGACAGATCTTCGCCAGATCCTGGTCGGTCAGATCCTGGTCAGAACCTGGTTAGACAGATCCTGGAGAGACACATCGTGGTGAGTCAGATCCTGGTCAGACAGATCCTGGTTAGTCAGATCCAGGACAGATCCTGGCCTGACAGATCCTGGTCAGAACCTGGTTAGACAGATCCTGGAGACACAGATCCTGGTGAGTCAGTTCCTGGGCAGTCAGATCCTGGGCAGATCCTGGCCTGACATATCCTGGTCAGAACCTAGTTAGACGGATCCGGTTCAGACAGATCCTTGTGAGTCAGATCCTGGTCAGACAGACCCTGGTGAGTCAAATCCTGGTCAGAAAGATCCTGGTCAGACAGATCCTCGTCAGATCCTCGTCGGACAGATCCTGGCCTGACAGATCCTGGTCAGAACCTGGTTAGACAGATCCTGGAAAGACAGATCCTGGTGAGTCAGATCCTTGTCAGACAGATCCTGGTCAGTCAGATTCGGGTCAAAACCTGGTTAGACGGATCCTGGAGAGACAGATCCTGGTGAGTCAGATCCTGGTCAGACAGATCCTGGTCAGTCAGATCGTAGGCAGATCCTGGTCAGACAGATCCTGGTCAGAACCTAGTTAGGCAGATCCTGTTCAGACAGATCCTGGTGAGTCAGATCCTGGTCAGACAGACCCTGGTCAGACAAATCCTGGTCAGACAGATCCCTGTCAGACAGATCCTGGTCAGATCCTGGTCAGACAGATCCTGGTAAGTCAGATCCATATCAGAACCTGGTTAGACAGATCCTGGTCAGACAGATCCTGGTCAGACAGATCCTGTCATTAGACAGATCCTGGTAAGACAGATCCTGGTCAGACAGATCCTGGTCATGCAGATCCTGGTCAGACAGATCCTGGTCATCAGACAGATCCTGGTCAGTCCGATCCATGTCAGAACCTTGTTAGACAGAACCTTATCACACAAATCCTGATCAGTCAAATCCTGGTCATACAGATCCTGGTCATACAGATCCTGGTCATACAGATCCTGGTCATACAGATCCTGGTTAGACAGATCCTGGTCAGACAGATCCTGGTCAGACAGATCCTGGTCAGACAGATCCTGGTTAGACAGATCCTGGTCATACAGATCCTGGTTAGACAGATCCTGGTCAGACAGATCCTGGTCAGACAGATCCTGGTCAGACAGATCTTGGTTAGACAGATCCCGGTCATACAGATCCTGGTCATACAGATCCTGGTCATACAGATCCTGGTCAGACAGATCCTGGTCATACAGATCCTGGTAATACAGATCCTGGTTAGACAGATCCTGGTCATACAGATCCCGGTCAGACAGATCCCGGTCAGACAGATCCTGGTCAGACAGATCCCGGTTAGACAGATCCTGGTCATACAAATCCTGGTCATACAGATCCTGGTCAGACAGATCCTGGTCATACAGATCCCGGTCATACAGATCCTGGTCAGACAGATCCTGGTCAGACAGATCCTGGTGATCAGACTGATCCCGGTCATACAGATCCTGGTCATACAGATCCTGGTCAGACAGATCCTGGTCATACAGATCCTGGTCAGACAGATCCTGGTCATTAGACAGATCCTGGTTAGACAGATCCCGGTCAGACAGATCCTGGTCAGACAGATCCTGGTCATACAGATCCTGGTTAGACAGATCCTGGTTAGACAGATCCCGGTCAGACAGATCCTGGTCATACGGATCGTGGTCATACAGATCCTGGTCATACAGATCCTGATCATACAGATCCTGGTCACACAGATCCTGGTCAGACAGATCCTGGTGATCAGACAGATCCTGGTCAGACAGATCCCGGTCATACAGATCCTGGTCATACAGATGCTGGTCATAAAGAACCTGGTCATACAGATCCTGGTCAGACAGATCCTGGTCAGACAGATCCTGGTCATACAGATCCTGGTTAGACAGATCCTGGTTAGACAGATCCTGGTCAGACAGATCCTGGTCATACAGATCGTGGTCATACATATCCTGGTCAGACAGATCCTGGTCCGACAGATCCTGGTCATACAGAACCTGGTCATACAAATCCTGGTCAGACAGATCCTGGTCATACAGATCCCGGTCAGACAGATCCTGGTCAGACAGATCCTGGTCAGACAGATCCTGGTCATACAGAACCTGGTCAGACAGATCCTGGTCAGACAGATCCTGGTGATACAGATCCTGGTCATACAGATACTGGTCATACAGATCCTGGTCAGACAGATCCTGGTCAGACAGATCCTGGTCATACAGAACCTGGTCATACAGATCCTGGGCATACAGATCCTGGTCATACAGATCCTGGTCAGACAGATCCTGATCAGACAGATCCTGGTCATACAGATCCTTGTCAGAAAGATCCTGGTTATACAGATCCTGGTCAGAGAGATCCTGATCAGACAGATCCTGGTCAGACAGATCCTGGTCAGACAGATCCTGGTCATACGGATCCTGGTCAGACAGTTCCTGGTCAGACAGATCCTGGTCATACAGAACCTGGTCATACAGATCCTGGTCAGACAGATCCTGGTCATACAGATCATGGTCAGACAGATCCTGGTCAGACAGATCCTGGTGATCACACCGATCCCGGTCATACAGATCCTCGTCATACAGATTCTGGTCAGACAGATCCTGGTCATACAGATCCTGGTCATACAGATCCTGGTCAAACAGATCCTGATCAGACAGATCCTGGTCATACAGATCCTGATCAGACAGATCCTGGTGATCAGACAGATCCTGGTCATACAGATCCTGGTCATACAGATCCTGGTGATCAGACAGATCCCGGTCATACAGATCCTGGTCATACAGATCCTGATCATACAGATCCTGGTCAGACAGATCCTGGTCATACAGATCCTGGTCAGACAGATCCTGGTCAGACAGATCCTGGTCATACAGATCCTGGTCACACAGATCCTGGTCATACAGATCCTGGTTAGACAGATCCTGGTCACACAGATCCTGGTTAGACAGATCCTGGTCATACAGATCCCGGTCAGACAGATCCCGGTCATATAGATCCCGGTCATACAGATCCTGGTCAGACAGATCCTGGTGATCAGACAGATCCTGGTCAGACAGATCCCGGTCATACAGATCCTGGTCAGACAGATCCTGGTCATACAGATCCTGGTCATACAGATCCTGGTCAGACAGATCCTGGTCATACAGATCCCGGTCATACAGATCCTGGTCATACAGATCCCGGTCATACAGATCCTGCTCAGACAAATCAAAGTAAGATAGATCCTGGTCATACAGATCCTGGTCAGACAGATCCTGATCAGACAGATCCCGGTCATACAGATCATGGTCATACAGATCATGGTCATACAGATCCCGGTCAGACAGATCCTGGTCATCAGACAGATCCTGGTCATCAGACAGATCCCGGTCATACAGATCCTGGTCATACAGATCCCGATCATACAGATCCTGGTCAGACAGATCCTGGTCAGACAGATCCTGATCAGACAGATTCTGGTCATACAGATCCTTGTCAGAAAGATCCTGGTTATACAGATCCTGGTCAGAGAGATCCTGATCAGACAGATCCTGGTCAGACAGATCCTGGTCAGACAGATCCTGGTCATACAGATCCTGGTCAGACAGTTCCTGGTCAGACTGATCCTGGTCATACAGAACCTGGTCATACAGATCCTGATCATACAGATCCTGGTCAGACAGATCCTGGTCATACAGATCCCAGTCAGACAGATCCTGGTCAGACAGATCCTGGTCAGACAGATCCTGGTCATACAGATCCTGGTCAGACAGATCCTGGTCAGACAGATGCTGGTCAGACAATTCCTGGTCAGACAGATCCTTGTCAGACAGATCCTTGTCAGACAGATCCTGGTCATATAGATCCCGGTCATACAGATCCTGGTCAGACAGATCCTGGTGATCAGACAGATCCTGGTCAGACAGATCCCGGTCATACAGATCCTGGTCAGACAGATCCTGGTCATACAGATCCTGGTCATACAGATCCTGGTCAGACAGATCCTGGTCATACAGATCCCGGTCATACAGATCCCGGTCATACAGATCCTGGTCATACAGATCCCGGTCATACAGATCCTGCTCAGACAAATCAAAGTAAGATAGATCCTGGTCATACAGATCCTGGTCATCAGACAGATCCTGGTCATCAGACAGATCCCGGTCATACAGATCCTGGTCATACAGATCCTGGTCATACAGATCCTGGTCATACAGATCCCGGTCAGACAGATCCCGGTCATACAGATCCCGGTCAGACAGATCCCGGTCAGACAGATCCTGGTCATCAGACAGATCCTGGTCATCAGACAGATCCCGGTCATACAGATCCTGGTCATACAGATCCCGGTCAGACAGATCCCGGTCATACAGATCCCGGTCATACAGATCCTGGTCAGACAGATCCTGGTCATACAGATCATGGTCAGACAGATCCTGGTCAGACAGATCCTGGTCAGACAATTCCTGGTCAGACAGATCCTTGTCAGACAGATCCTTGTCAGACAGATCCTGGTCATATAGATCCTTGTCATACAGATCCCAGTCAGACAGATCCTGGTCAGACAGATCCTGGTCATACAGATCCTGGTCATACAGATCCTGGTCAGACAGATCCTGGTCAGACAGATCCTGGTCAGACAATTCCTGGTCAGACAGATCCTTGTCAGACAGATCCTTGTCAGACAGATCCTGGTCATATAGATCCTTGTCATACAGATCCCAGTCAGACAGATCCCGGTCATACAGATCCTGGTCACCAGATCCTGGTCATACAGATCCTGGTCATACAGAACCTGGTCATACAGATCCTGGTCACCAGATCCCGGTCATACAGATCCTGGTCACGAGATCCTAGCGAATGAGGGTTGGTCTCGGTCAATACTGGATGTTTAGACAGAATCAGTTCGCACATAACCTGTATAATGTAACCAGTAGAAACTATTGAACTGGCACACATTTATCCATAAAAAGTCTTATAAGTTTTAAATGATTTTTTTAAATCAGTAATCACGAAACTGTTCATTTATCACGATTTCAAATAAACCTCAAAACTGAAAATTTTGCACGCTAGTTACCCTTGCGCGATACCACAGAATAATATAATGCCTTAATTGACAATTATAACAGTTAGGTCCAAACTATTACGCCATGATCAGAATACTTGCTAGTATTATAAAGAAATCATTTTGAGTTATATTGGAGCTGAATATTAAAGAGAAAAGCATTAAATAGACAATATACCTGCCTCCTGCAGCGAGTAGAACACATGGCCAGTTCCGTTCTTACAAGTGAATGTGTTACATTTGTCCACCCAGGAACTATCCACGTCCCTACACTCTCCATTAAAGGAACATCCTGAAAATACAGGAACAATACACAAGATATTAAATGTTCCCTGCATTGCACTTGTTCATTTCCTGGTGTCGTAGTCATAAGGTTGCTGATTTGTAACTCCCCTGACTGCTTAGCCTCCCACCGTTCTGGGCTAAGGACTTAATGTGAGAATGTCTTCCAGCTGACTTGCGGTGTCCAGGTGGTTCTACCTGGACATGTGTCTGGGGTCTTCCTCCACCAAAAAGCTGGACTTTGCAATAATGATCATAAATTGTCGCTAAATTGTATTTTAAAAAACACAAAACAAAAACAAAAACGAAAACCACCCTCCGAGACATCTAACGCTTTCAACGGATATAAGGTGACCTTAAGAAATTACAAGTAAGGTTAATAACATCATTTCAAGAAACAAAACAATTCTTAATTCATACTTCGTATTTTAGAAATTTACAATAGCAAAAGTTAGTTTATAGAAACAAAAAAAAGCCAACCTCGTGAAACAATGTTGGGCTGCCCGTCTGCCATACAGCGGTACACTGTGCACGGATCCGCGGGATTTGACCACTGGTCTCCCTCGCTGTACGACTGGCCATTCACAGAGCACGTGCAGTTGGGGTCGCACTGACCTGAAGTAAATATATATGTATTTCTTTCGTCAATTTGATGTAGCAAATAACATTGATGTGTCTGCGAGCTAAGTAAAGGTATACGAGGGTTGATCAGAAAGTTCGTAGAATGGTGCTATAACTTGACAACTAACAAGCGCAGACATTTAAAATTTTAATATGATATAGCCCGATATCTCATGAACAAAATCTGAAAAAATCATAACAATATCATAACAAATATAAAATCTATATAAGAAATAGCAAATACAATAAACTCGACCCGGAGCACCCCGGGGTTACATAAACGACGTCGAAATCGACGTCGCGTCGACGTCTCACAACCGCAACAAGTGCAAATGTCATAGGATTTGCTACAACTTTTCAATAAAGTCACCCAGACATTGTATACATCTCTTCCATTGAGAAGATTCCTGCTTTGTCTCAGGATCGTATAACGGGATCCACGTCTCGTCGCATGTAATTATCTTGTTGAGGAAAGCATCCCCTTCCCGTCTCACTCTCTGTAGGAAGTGTTTAGATGTGGCAACTCTTCTTTCTTTGTCAAAATCTGTCAGCAGACGAGGTACCAAGCGTGCACAGATACGTTTCATGTGTAAATGTTCGTGAAGAATATTCTACACGGTTCCGAAGGCGATTCCCGTTCCATCAACTACATCTCTTTTAGTGCGCCGACGGTCTTCTTCAATGAACGTCTTCACTGACGCCACTAACGTCGGCGTAATAACGGATGGTCTCCCTGAGCGTGCATCATCGCTTATGTTTGATCCGCCATCCTTGAAGCGTGTTAACCACTTAAAAAAGTAGCTTTCTTCATATCTTTTGTGTGTTGAGCCCTCTGCATAGTATTATACGTTTCTGTGGCTGAATATCCTAAATTGAAGCAAAATTTTACTGCCTCTCGCGATTCTTCATTTTCTGGAAGTACCATAATGGACGTTGTGTGTGAACGATGCGCGTCACTCAAATGTACATTGAATGCGTTGTATACATCGCACGACGTCAGAATCAACGTGAAAAAATTTAGTTGACGTCACGTCAATAGCAGACAATATTTCGTGAAATTTCGCAAAAAAAAACACGGGTCAAAGTCGTGCCAGGTGATACTTACATTGCTTTAAAATTTGGCGTGCTCCGGGGTAACGTTGGGTGGTGATTATAAATGTTCATAAAAATGAAACTAACTGTTCGATTTTAAAAATTTCTGGTTAAAATATTTAAAATAAATGGAAAAATATTTGTTTAAAATTTGAAGCGCATAGAACGTCATATATAGAAGTTATAGCACCATTCTACGAACTTTCTGATCAACCCTTAGTAAACAAAACAAAAGCAACAATAAAGATGATATTGGTGATAAATATTGATATGTTATAATTGTCAACACTGAAAAAGCTCTCAATGAATTGTCAACCCGTATTCTTTACGAAAATGATATATGACTAGCCGACAAAGTCCTTAACTCTTTTACCGAGAAACTATGTTTCCTTAAAGCGGTGTTAACAGGATCACTACCTAACTTAGTGAGTAAGTTGCTAATGTCCTAATGTTGCTAATGTATGAAAGGTTACAGGTTCGAAACCAGCTTATTATTTTCTTCTTCTTTTTAATCCAATAACTCAATATTTATAATTATTATATTTGCCTTAGGCTAATGTATAACTTTTTCTAGATAAATTATGCACAAATACTCCAAACAGAGGTGATAAATTGTTACATATATTAGATATAGGCAAACTGTCGGATACCACCATTAAATTAAGAGTCATCAGACAAGTTTTATTGAAGTTTTACTTGTTATGATATAGCGCTGTCTTTCAAGTATTGAAGTATTTTTTCTGTATATAAATTACTAAATCAAACTAATGAAACCTTAATAGTTTTACTATTCGATTTGATTTTAATTTTATAAATTATCTGATTATGAACGTTTATAATAAGCTTGCAGGGAGTCCACATTTGTCTTTTCAAGCTAGGTATTGAAATTGAAATTCAGCACCAATGTTGTGCTAATATTGACCCTCTCTATTCGTGGCATACATAAAGAGAAAGTGTATGTAAGCGAACCAGCAAGGAACTAAATTCACACTTACTATTGTCGGACATGACAAAATGACAAAGGAGGACAACTAGCGTGACGTCTCGGTTTACCGGCAACGGCTGACAAGACACTTGAACCAAACTTAGCATAATACTGGCTTAAAGGTAGTTAAAGGTAATGATGTATGTTACTTAAATATTTTATTATACGATATGCTCTCTATGCTTTAATGTGGCCATGATGTACGTTACTTAAATATTCATTATACGATATGCTCTCCATGCTTTAATGTGGCCATGATGTACGTTACTTAAATATTCATTATACGATATGCTCTCTATGCTTTAATGTGGCCATAATGTACGTTACTTAAATATTCATTATACGATATGCTCTCTATGCTTTAATGTGGCCATGATGTACGTTACTTAAATATTCATTATACGATACGCTCTGTATGCTTTAATGTGGCCATGATGTACGTTACTTAAATATTCATTATACGATATGCTCTGTATGCTTTAATGTGGCCATGAAGTACGTTACTTAAATATTCATTATACGATATGCTCTCCATGCTTTAATGTGGCCATGATGTACGTTACTTAAATATTCATTATACGATACGCTCTGTATGCTTTAATGTGGCCATGATGTACGTTACTTAAATATTCATTATACGATATGCTCTGTATGCTTTAATGTGGCCATGAAGTACGTTACTTAAATATTCATTATACGATATGCTCTGTATGCTTTAATGTGGCCATGAAGTACGTTACTTAAATATTCATTATACGATACGCTCTGTATGCTTTAATGTGGCCATGATGTACGTTACTTAAATATTCATTATACGATATGCTCTGTATGCTTTAATGTGGCCATGAAGTACGTTACTTAAATATTCATTATACGATACGCTCTCTGTGCTTAAATGTGGCCATGATGTACGTTACTTAAATATTCATTATACGATATGCTCTCCATGCTTTAATGTGGCCATGATGTACGTTACTTAAATATTCATTATACGATATGCTCTGTATGCTTTAATGTGGTCATGATGTACGTTACTTAAATATTCATTATACGATATGCTCTCCATGCTTTAATGTGGCCATGATGTACGTTACTTAAATATTCATTATACGATATGCTCTCTATGCTTTAATGTGGCCATGATGTACGTTACTTAAATGTTCATTATACGATATGCTCTGTATGCTTTAATGTGGCCATGATGTACGTTACTTAAATATTCATTATACGATATGCTCTCTATTCTTTAATGTGGCCATGATGTACTTACTTAAATATTCAATATACGATATGCTCTGTATGCTTTAATGTGGCCATGATGTACGTTACTTAAATATTCATTATACGATATGCTCTCCATGCTCTGATGTGGCCATGATGTACGTTACTTAAATATTCATTATACGATATGCTCTCTATGCTTTAATGTGGCCATTATGTACGTTACTTAAATATTTATTATACGATAAGTTAAAAGTTAATAAATTAGGCAATAAATGTGGAAAATGGTCTATGATGGTTTGCTGTTTGCTGTTTAAAATCACGAGGCGTCCCTATCTACTTTCGACTCATGTGTAATACGATATCTGGGCATGCGACCTTCCAGTGACACGAATACATATTTTCAAAGGTGTAAGTGTATGGCCTGATACTCTTGATTAAGCATGGAATAATCGTCAGACGATCCTTCAAAGTTCTCTTATTCAGCTGTCGGGGAGTGTCTGAATATGTGTTTATGCTTGCGTTGCTTATTTGTCTGTACTTTCAACGGGATGTACACAACCAACCGTTCGTTGTCTTAAAATACTGTGCTGGTTCTTTTAAAATGTAGGAAATGTATAGGTGAAACAAAAAGTGTTGAAAAAAAGTATTCAATTGTCTTGAAGTATGATGAAATCAGTTATCTTAAAGACAGGCACAACTGCTCTCGCGTACAAACGCGCTGCTAACGCCAAAGACGAGAATGACGTTACGCCGGAATGTGATAAATGTCATCTTTCTGAAATTACAGTCGAAGCTTCCGGATTTTGTCTTCACTGCAAGAAATACATGTGTACAAACTGCCGTCACGACCATCAGACAACAGAGCCAACAAAGGCACACATAATTTTTATCGGAAGTGAAATGCCAAAGATCCGAACTGGTGGGCAGCACAAAGTTGTGATGAACCAATGTGAGAAACATATTTACAAAATGGCTGACTTCTTCTGTCCGAAGCACGTCGAAGTCTTCTGTAAGGACTGCAAAGACTTCGCTCATGCATCATGTCAAAATGTTAATTATGTTCGGCACTTTGCGAATGGCATCAAAAGTCGTCGAGACTTGCCTCGAATGGTGCAGGAGATACATAGACTGATAATGAACTTTGAGAAAATAAAAACACACAAGGAAACATTGAAGCAAAACACGGAGGATAAGATGACCGAATGTCTGAAAGCTGTCCATGAATTAAAAAAGATTGTTGATGCAAAATTTGACGCACTTGAAAAAGACATGAGAAAAACAATCGAGAAAAGGTTTGACAAGGAACTGAATGAGTTGAATGAAGTAAAAAGAAAATGTGACAGCAAGATATCAGTATTACAACAAGAAGTATCTAACTTAGATGTTATAAAAACTGGAGACGAATCACAATGTTTCGTAACACTTCTTCGAGCAAAACAGAATGTATCTGATTGTGAAACGGTGTATTCGAATATGTCAAAAGACAAACGTGAGGTACGGTTGGAGTTTGAACCGAACTACAAATTAATGCATTTTCTAAAGGAGCTCGATGCACTTGGCTCTATTAAGGCCTCTGTATACCGACCACCGAGTGCTAGTACACGATCATTGTCCTCTACACCTTCTCTAGTCCTTCCAAGTAATATGATGTCCGCATTAAAGAAGGACAAAGACTTCTTCCTTTGTGGAGAATACGACATCACTGCTGATGACGATACGAAGTCATCATGCTCAATTATTGCTTCCTCATTTCTTCCAGATGGTCGACTTCTGGTTTGTGACTCTAAGAATCGCAGCTTAAAGCTGCTTGACCACGGATTGCAATTGAAATCTACACACAAACTGATGTCCACTCCATATGACGTTGCTCCGTTGAATAATAGAGAAGCCGTGGTAACTTTGCCAGATCGGAAGGAGCTCCAATTTATTGTCATGGATCCAGGTCTTCGAAATTCGCGTGTGGTTTCCACGGAAACAGGTTGTCAGGGTATTCGGTGCCACAAGGACGGTTTGCTTGTGACATGTTACAGCCATGGTGTGTTTGGGATGGTGCAGTTCTTGGATTACTCGGGTGTGGTGAAGCAAAGGTTTGAGAGAGATATTGAAGGAAATCCCCTTTTCCAAGGGCCGTTCCATATCGCGCTGAATCCGAAACGAGATAGATTCTATGTGTCCGACAGGCCTTCCAACTCTGTCCTGGGATTAACCATGGGCGGTAAAGTGCTGTTTCGGTACGTACCTTTATATATTACATGGTAAATTTTGTATTTTTAGAAGAATTAATTGGATAAAACGTGGGTTCGAGTCCCGTTTTGGGCAAAGGACTTAAAGTAGGAATGTCCTCTAGCTCAACTGCGTTGCGTCGGTGATCCTACCCTGGCATCTGTCTAGTGTCTTACTCCACCAAAATAGTTAAACGTCGTTATAATTACCAGACTGGTCGATGCGATTTACTAAAAACAACAACTGATTGTATAAAAATAATTGTAAATACAAACTACATGCTTAAAACTGTACTTACATTACTATGTACTGGAAAAAACAACAACGCCCTGATTTATTTTGTCTTTTTAAAGCACAATATTATTATGACGATGTGTGTTTGTGAATACTTAAAGGAGAGAAAATAATCCATTAAAACTTGATTAACAACATTGATAATCAATACTGAACCAATAGTACGCTTATAATTATTAAAACATCACAAAAATGAGACAATTTCAAAGATAGACAAGTTTTAAAAAAAATATTAAAATATCGGTTTAGAAACAATGGGCTGCTTGTGTAAAGAAACGCCAAACTATAATATCTAACACTTTTAACACTGTTGTTGTTGCAGGTATCACTCTAAAGATTTTGACAGCCCGGGTTACGTGGCCGTCGATAAGGACGGCTCCATCTACATCTGTGGTCGGGATAGCAAGAACATCCACGTGGTCAAACCCGACGGCCGGAAGATCAAAACACTGCTGGAGTCAGAGGGTCTCGAACCCTCGTCCATCTGCTGTCGAGCTGCCGACGGACTGTTTGTTGTGTCGGTGACTAACTCGAGTCTTCTGAAGGCCTATAAACTACTCTAGAGGCGGGATTGATTGGCATTACAAAGACAAATTTTCTCACTTCTTTTAAAATGGAGTGATATACTTGTAAATTGCATGCAACAAGGCCAACTTCATGATCGCAAAATACAGCTTAAAAAGTATAACATTTATTTCTTGTGACCAATTTACAAATAATACATCATCCTTTTATAAGGATAATTTTTTCGTTGTACGGATTCATATTTTATTTTTACGAAGTGCAGATTGTCGCCAGTTTAAGATACCTTTTTGAAAATGTAAAGGCTGAAATAATATCTACTTAATATATCGGATATCATAAAATAACCGTCAACGTGTTATGAACGCAAACGAAAAGGTCATAGTAAGCCAATATGTCTAGAAGGTAGCTTATTGAGCAAAAAGGTAAAGCTGTTTCTGTTCCGTCAATGCCATTAGTTGTGGCAGTATAAATAATTACCAAGGAGACATTCATGTTTTCAAAGTTAGTATGTACACGTTTTATCGCAAACAGGAGACACAGAGAAAGTCATAGATGCGAGGTTTCAAAGGCCATGCAGAAAAAAATGTAAAGCAATAGACATGCAGGCGTGAGATACATGTACAATGATTTGATAGCTGAAATACAAAACCACACAAAAATACAAACAGAATAAAAAACATGACCTGAAAACAAGATGTTCCAAGTTTCTAAGAAAGGAAAGACAGTCGCTTTGTGTGGATCTTACATAAATGCCTTGTACACCCTTAAATATGCATAATGACAAGTATCTTAGAGTTTTGCAGAAACTTTGCATCTTAAGAATTTGCCATATCGTTTAGAATGCGTTTATATCCAAATAGTAATACTATAGTCCAAGCTACATATGTAAGTACATGTATCATATGTAAGTACATGTATCATATGTAAGTACATGTATCATATGTAAGTACATGTATAAACATGTAATAAGGACTAAGCACGTTTCTAGAATCCAAGTATATTTGCTTTCGTGTTAAGATATTTTTAAATATAAAATAAAGTAGCACAAGCTATCTTTATGCCATGTTTGTGTATAATAAAAAAGACACACCGAAGTCGTCTACCGATTAAAGACCCGTAATATCAAGGTACTGAACGTTCGCAAAAGACTCATTTTCCACATGAGCAAGTATTAGTGAAATTTCCATTATATGGTCGTCACACTCCAGCGAGACGCCAATAATATAGTGTTTAACTTATACCGTATCGTATCATATCGATAACGTATCGTATACAGTATGGATTACGTGTTAATCGTGCACATTATTTAACGTCTATAAGTTAAAAACCAATATATGGATATTTGCAAAGTCAGACATACAACATTATGTATTCACACCCCGTCTTGAAAAAACAGTGGTCACCTGTAAAACACCACGAGATGGAACAATTCATCCGATCTTTATCATAATAGAAGATAGCAATCCAACATGGGGCCTCTTGTCTAAAAATCAAAGGGCTCGACTATTTTAAGAAGCCTTGTAAGACTTACTTTCTGTTCTCTACGTTATTTCATTAAGCAAATTTGTTGAACCAATATAATTTGCATCATCATCATCATGAACAGTGCAAATAAATGTAGACATAGTTTTCGTTATTATAGACAATTCATTACGGAGACACTAGACTCTGGCTATTCAAGCTATTCATCTTGTAGGTTATAATTTCAAGATCACATAAATACCTGAACTATGTCGTCATTATACGAACAGGCAACATACCGTTTGATATATTAAACTGATGTATACATCTTAATTAGGGACAATGTCGATCAATTACATTTTCTTCTGTAATTTATGAGCTTTCTTTGTCGTTTAGCAAAGAGCCGACCAAATTTGACCAAAAAAAATAATAAAAAAATCGAATATAGCATGTTTTACCTCATACATATATTTGTGGGTTTTGCTGTTGTTTTTATTTGTATTGCTTACATTACACCATATATTTTCCTAAGGTGTATTTAACTGTTAATTGTTGTGTGTATAACAACATATATTTGATATGTGTGGTTATTATCTGTTTCTCCCATAACACCAGTACACGTGTAAGGCTCATAAAGGCGACCTATTTGACAACAAAACGGACCTTCACTTTAAACGTGTTAAATATAAGTATAAACACATTCTATTGTAACATTTAACTCAAAGAAAAATGATGCCATTACCACGTATCTAATGACAACCGTCTACCTAAAGTAAAGCTTTATGTAAAGTCATACTAACGGTTTAATAGCATGCTAGTAAGTGAAGCACTTGACTACATTTCTGTTAGATATTAGGACCCCATGTGATCATTCTTTTAGACGCTTCCCCCCCCATTGCAATGTTTTGTTTGTATGCATGAATACAAATACACATAAACTTTGACCTATGAACTTGTAAGAATCTTCTATTATACAACCCCACCCCCAGGCCTATGTTTCTGCAAGACTCTTCTATTGAGCCAATACACAACCCCCAGGCCTATGTATCTGTAAGACTCTTCTATTGAGCCAATACACAACCCCCAGGTCTATGTATCTGTAAGACTCTTCTACTGAGCCAATACACAACCCCCGGGCCTATGTTTCTGCAAGACTCTTCTATTGAGCCAATACACAACCCCCAGGCCTATGTATCTGTAAGACTCTTCTATTGGGCCAATACACAACCCCCAGGCCTATGTATCTGTAAGACTCTTCTATTGAGCCAATACACAACCCCCAGGCCTGTGTATCTTTAAAACTCTTCTATTGAGCCAATACATAACCCCAAGGCCTATGTATCTGTAAGACTGTTGGCCCGTTGTCAGGATAATGTAACTGGGTGTGGTATTATGTCAATTGTTCACGGCATGCTATACACAGTGAAGGCAGCAATATGTCTGTTTCAAGCGGACACCGTCTCCAGATAACTGAAATACTGTTGGTGGGACGATAAACCCAATAAACAAACAAATTAACAAAACAATTTATTATGTATGAATTTGTAGGAATCAGATTGCAATTGAGACAACACTCCACGATTTCTAATCCGTGGACTTTTCAGACTCTCTATTTCAGCTCATACACAACCCTTCATAACTTAAATAAATTTTCTTGTGGCGTTTTGCCGCCCAGATAAGAAAAAATAATGTTTAAAATATCAGTTTATGGTATTTTACAATAAATACCCATTTTCACTCAGTGTTATTATTATTTTTCCTTACTAGTGAAAGTAGCTTTCTGCACTCATACGGGATTTAACAAATAACATAAATACATTTTACGAACATAAAATAATTATTTTTTTTTAATCGTTCTCTTTGTCAAGTATATATTACATGTAGATTATGTTAATGTGGGAACCAATCAGATCGAGGTCTCAGATCACATGATTCACGTGTCCAATCAGAATCGAGATACAGATCACATGATCCAGTCATCCAATGGGTTCAATTTGACGCCATTCTTCTTAGCGTCAGCCCTTTGGAAGCCAAGTTTAAATTTTTCATTCAACCACCTCCTCCTTTACCTCCACCACTCTGTCTGGTTCCCAGCATTATTATTATTTTGCATTTTTCTTTATATTACATATATGTATTTGACATAAGTGTATTTGGGCGGCGTTTTGCCGCACAGATAAGAAAAAATAATGTTTAAAATATTATTTTATGGTATTTTACAATAAATACCCATTTTCACTCAAACAGTGTTATTATTAGTTTTCCTTACTAGTGAAAGTAGCTTTCTGCACTCATACGGGATTTAACAAAAAAACATAAATATACATATAGATTTATAAGAATCTTCAATTAATACAATACAAATCGTTTCTTCTGACCTATAGATTAATAACAACCTTCAATTGGGCCTTTAACCTGAAGGTCATAAAAATCACTGTTAACTAAGATAATGTACCATATTCATTATCACGTGGTTTATTTTGTTTGTCTTTTGTAATTCAACTTAGTCCTGTAAGAATACTTTCTATCCTTATTATTCGTAAGAAATTTCACTTGATGATAAATGGTTGAACAAGATTCTTAAATAAAGTATAAATAGATTTGTAAGAATCTTCAATTGGTGCATCACAAAATCCTTTCTAACATATATATGCGAAAAAATCATCAATTCATTAGAAATTCCACTCGAGCCAATGGTTGTACAAGATTTTAAGTCCTACGAACAGTAACAATACAGTTTCGAATACACATGCCTCTATGACCTCACATCTATATTTATTTGACATGTGTCCTTGTGATAAATCGTGCATCGTACATGTATTCGCATAATTAATTAAAGTAGTCGAGAGCATGTATAGATGACATGTTATAGGCCGATGTCCTTTGTTACGTACTTTTATTAGTGCAATAAAATTCTCTCGTTAGGACATAGATTGACCTGCTAGTATTTATTGTAAACAGTCTCTGAGGGCAGCGGCACCTGTTCTCATAATAATTAAAATACTAACTATTTTACCTTTGTAATAGAATAATTAGATAGAAATTGGAAATTGAAACATAAACATGCATAGGTTTAAGCAGTTGGATTCTATTTTTTTACAATTCAAGTCCTTATTGTAGGATCGACGTTGAAATAATTATGTTACCATTTGTTTATCAAAATGCCCTTTTCAGTAAAGGGATATTGTATACATTCTATGTATAGATCGTTAATATGAGGAATGTACTTAACCCTTTATTACACAAACCTATACATACGCTCATGCATTAAATAATGTGATTCCTTTTTTGTCTAAATAAATGCTAGATTAACAATTCATTTAATATCTGTCCACCTACCTCGAACTATTATCCCTGGTTTGGTAGAGGGTGGTGGCGCAAACACTACATTAACAATTGCAAAAAATAAGATGCAATATAAAAGTGCTGCCAAAGTATCATCACCAGCTCGCTTCATTGTTATTATAATAAAAAGTACACTATGTTATCCTAATGTTTACAGCACGTTCACAGGTTAGCTACTTCGCATGACAATTGACGGAGATTTGTTTTTCTTCACAAATTATGGATGAGTGTTTTCTTGACAAGTTTCATATGGCTACAACACCACCACTTTACGCTGAATGTAATTTCCTGACGTATACAGACATGTCCAGCTTAGTGTGGTTTTGATATAGCTAGGTTATAATTTTTGCTCCTTTACGACAAGGCGTTGTATTGTCAACAAAATGCAAGTGGGTGGTTTTTTGTCCATCTACATTAGCTGTGTTCCACGGTCGTGTTTTTTGCACATGACACCGTGTTATGTATACACATCTACTCGGACATGTTTATTACATGAACCACATTACACATTATGGTTTTGCTTATATAAATATACTTTTTTCTTTGTTTCTTCTGATTGAGTAATATTGTTGTACGTTTTTCGCATTTTTACTGTTGCAAAGGTGTTGTACAGACGTAAGTTTTAATAAGAACAATTTAATTGCACTATTTTCGCACAATTTCACAAGGAGGACATTCTGACACTTAGATATAAATTGATGACCAAAGCGCTGTTGGCGTACAAAACTAAAAATCCCCAAACCAGCCATCAATATCAATCCTTCAATACGTTTTATTATTACTTTTTGTCTTTCTATTCCGCTTCATTAAAACGATCCGCTTTTCTCATATATGTGTTCATATTGTCACGAAATATACTCGCTCATGTTTTTTTCCCACAAAATATGTTTGATGTCAACAAATTTAATTAGATTTGGTTATTCATAGACTTGTAGCCCAGGCTGGCGCACGCCAACAGTCATCTATCCATACACCAACCACACTGTAATCCAGGCTGGCGCACGCCAGCAGTCACCCATCCATACACCAACCACACTGTAACGCAGTCTGACGCACGCCAACAGTCACCCATCCATACACCAATTACACTGTAACGTTGGCTGGCACACGCCATCAGTCACCCATCCATACACCAACCACACTGTAACGCAGGCTGGCACACGCCAGCAGTCACCCATCCATACACGAACCACACTGTAACGCAGGCTTGCACACGCCAGCAGTCACCCATCCATACACGAACCACACTGTAACGCAGGCTGGCACACGCCAGCAGTCACCCATCCATACACCAACCACACTGTAACGCAGGCTGGCACACGCCAACAGTCACCCATCCATACACCAACCACGCTGTAACGTAGGCTAGCGCACGCCAACAGTTACCCATCAACACACCAACCACACTTTAACCCAGGCTGGCGCACGCCAACAGTCACCCATCAACACACCAACCACACTTTATCCCAGGCTGGCGCACGCCAACAGTTACCCATCCATACACCAACCACACTGTAACGCGCGCTGGCACACGCCAACAGTCACCCATCAACACACCAACCACACTTTAACCCAGGCTGGCGCACGCCAGCAATCACCCATCCATACACCAACCACACTTTAACCCAGGCTGGCACACGCCAGCAGTCATCCATCCATACACCAACCACACTGTAACGTAGGCTGGCGCACGCCAACAGTCACCCATCAACACACCAACCACACTGTAACGTAGGCTGGCGCACGCCAACAGTCACCCATCCATACACCAACCACACTGTAAGGTAGGCTGGCGCACGCCAACAGTCACCCATCAACACACCAACCACACTTTAACCCAGGCTGGCGCACGCCAACAGTCACCTATCCATACACCAACCACACTGTCACGCAGGCAGGCGCACGCCATCAGCCACCCATCCATACACCAATTACACTGTAACGCATGCTGGCGCACTCCATCAGTCACCCATGCATACACCAACCACACTGTAACGCAGGCTGGCACACGCCAGCAGTCACCCATCCATACACCAACCACACTGTAACGCAGGCTGGCACACGCCAACAGTCACCCATCTATACACCAACCACGCTGTAACGTAGGCTAGCGCACGCCAACAGTCACCCATCAACACACCAACCACACTTTATCCCAGGCTGGCGCACGCCAACAGTTACCCATCCATACACCAACCACACTGTAACGCGCGCTGGCACACGCCAACAGTCACCCATCCATACACCAACCACACTGTAACGCAGGCTGGCGCACGCCAACAGTTACCCATCCATACACCAACCACACTTTAACCAAGGCTTGCGCACGCCAACAGTCACCCATCCATGCACCAACTACACTGTAACGCAGGCTGACGCACGCCATCAGTCTTCCATCCATACACCAATTACACTGTGACGCAGGCTGGCACACGCCAACAGTCACCCATCTATACACCAACCACACTGTAACGCAGGCTGGCGCACGCCAACAGTCACCCATCCATACACCAACAGTCACCCGTCCATACACCAACCACACTGTAACGCAGGCTTGCACACGCTAACAGTCACCCGTCCATACACCAACCACACTGTAACGCAGACTGGCGCACGCCAACAGTCACCCATCAACACACCAACCACACTTTAACCCAGGCTGGCGCACGCCAGCAATCACCCATCCATACACCAACCACACTTTAACCCAGGCTGGCACACGCCAACAGTCATCCATCCATACACCAACCACACTGTAACGTAGGCTGGCGCACGCCAACAGTCACCCATCAACACACCAACCACACTGTAACGTAGGCTGGCGCACGCCAACAGTCACCCATCCATACACCAACCACACTGTAAGGTAGGCTGGCGCACGCCAACAGTCACCCATCAACACACCAACCACACTTTAACCCAGGCTGGCGCACGCCAACAGTCACCTATCCATACACCAACCACACTGTCACGCAGGCAGGCGCACGCCATCAGCCACCCATCCATACACCAATTACACTGTAACGCATGCTGGCGCACTCCATCAGTCACCCATGCATACACCAACCACACTGTAACGCAGGCTGGCACACGCCAGCAGTCACCCATCCATACACCAACCACACTGTAACGCAGGCTGGCACACGCCAACAGTCACCCATCTATACACCAACCACGCTGTAACGTAGGCTAGCGCACGCCAACAGTCACCCATCAACACACCAACCACACTTTATCCCAGGCTGGCGCACGCCAACAGTTACCCATCCATACACCAACCACACTGTAACGCGCGCTGGCACACGCCAACAGTCACCCATCCATACACCAACCACACTGTAACGCAGGCTGGCGCACGCCAACAGTTACCCATCCATACACCAACCACACTTTAACCAAGGCTTGCGCACGCCAACAGTCACCCATCCATGCACCAACTACACTGTAACGCAGGCTGACGCACGCCATCAGTCTTCCATCCATACACCAATTACACTGTGACGCAGGCTGGCGCACGCCATCAGTCATCCATCCATACACCAACCACACTGTAACGCAGGCTTGCACACGCCAACAGTCACCCATCCACACACCAACCACACTGTAACGCAGGCTTGCACACGCCAACAGTCACCCGTCCATACACCAACCACACTGTAACGCAGACTGGCGCACGCCAACAGTCACCCCTCCATACACCAACCACACTTTAATGCAGGCTGGCACACGCCAACAGTCACCCATCTATACACCAACCACACTGTAACGCAGGCTGGCGCACGCCAACAGTCACCCATCCATACACCAACCACACTGTAACGCAGGCTGGCACACGCCAACAGTCACCCATCTATACACCAACCACACTAACAGTTGCTTAACCGCGCAACTTTGGAAGACGCTAAACAGTTTACCCAGTCGCGAGGCTGGTTTAAAGTGCTTACATTGCTATCACTATGATCGTCACCTTACTGCCCCCTCCAGAAGTCTCGTCGCCTGGGAAGTTCGTGGGCTAGCAACTCCACTCCGGCAGTTGATATTATCCCACCGGTGCTACTTTAATTAAAAAAGCTTAATTTTCTCTATCAGCAAGGTAATGTGGACTTAAAGAAATTCTAAGAAACAACACTGTGAAATCACTGTGTTTGAAATTTCAGCCCAGCTCTCATGAACAGAACCTTCTATGGGAAGATTCTTTTGAAGATATTTCGCAACTGTTTGACAAGATTTTAACGGGCCTTTTTATGGAAACAGCCAAATAATCCGACTGTGTCAGTACAGCAGGCGATATATAATAACCAATCTAGTGGACAACAATAACAATGATAGTTCCAGACAAGAAAAATGTAGTTGGAGATGATTTTATTAGGTGACAAAAATATATGGAAATTCATGACAAAGTTTGATATACAATTATTATAAGATCAGTAAAACATATTGGTCTGTTTATGTAAGATAGACGTCTTAAGACTTGATAATCGACACAATTATGTATCAAACATTAGACGGGATAATCGGCATAATTAAAATCAAACATTAGACTGGTAATGGACATAATTATATATCAAATATAACACCGGATAACCGACATAATAATATATCATTGACAATTCATTTTTCCCGTTTAAACTGTCAGGATCTCCGAACGTTTGGTATAGTTATAGGTATAGGGACAAAAGTAAAGGTAAGTTACTCGTATAGGCTTACCTTGTCGGTGACAACCTAGTTGTCTATTCTGTACCGTGAAAGATGAACAACAATACTGCATAGAGAACTAAAACTACATAATGACATTATGATGAAAGAAGCGCCTGTTATTTGTGTCCAAACAAAATACATCGAAGGTATTCACTCCTTCCATAAAAATAATCAACAACCCAAAAGGGAACGAATAAAGTTTCGAATTAAGATTAACATACATTGTAACTAGATGTGATAATAATATTGACAATTAAAGTTGACGAAATTCGAGCCTGTGTCTTTTTATTTGGATTATTTTTCGACCCCCATTTCATGAAAGTTCAGCTTGAAGAAAACTACTGCCATCATTTAATAAAGAACTAACAAAGGTTTTGACTCAAGTGTTAAAGGACAAACATGGGTTTATCTCTAAATGTTGGAAATACCCCAATATTTATCATTTTTATTAGTCACAGCTGGCACAGGAGTAGACATAGGTTGATAGGTTCGGCCTGAAAATAGGGTGTTGTTATCGCGCAAAAAAGACATGGAGATGCAAGAGGTATTTCTTCCGGGGCTTTTTTAAATTGCATTATGATTGCATTGTTCTAAAAATGTTACTGTTACTTATTTAACTTTACTAATTTGCTTATATCATCGCATTAAATAACTAAACTTAACCCGATACAATTTACTGTTTTTGTTCAAGCCTTATATTTAAACCACGGCAATAAACTTCATTCCAACTACCCGTTTCATTAACTGGCAATATTCTTATCCCGGCAGTTTTCTTACCCAGGCATTCTGTACGTTGATATCATTTTTGTTTCCACTTAGTAGAACATAAAACTTAGATCAGAGGTGCTGTGTATACAACAACAAAAACACAAACAACAAGAACAACATCAGTCACCGGTGGTCTGGTCTTTGTAATTAACGGTGGGCTGGCCTCTAGTCATCGACAGTCTCGTCTCTAGTCAGCGGTCTCTGTAGTCACTGATGGGCCGGTCTATGTAGTCACCGATGGACCGTTCTCTGTAGTCACTGATGAGCCGGTCTCTGTAGTCACCGATAGACCAGTCTCTGTAGTCACTGATGGACGGTCTCTGTAGTCACCGATAGACCAGTCTCTGTAGTCACCGATGGACCGGTCTCTGTAGTCACTGATGGGCCGGTCTCTGTAGTCACTGATGGACGGTCTCAGTAGTCACCGATGGACCGGTCTCTGTAGTCACCGATGGACCGGTCTCTGTAGTCATCGATGGACCGGTCTCTGTAGTTACCGATGGACCGCTCTCTGTAGTCATCGATGGGACGGTCTCTGTAGTCACCGATGGACCGGTCTCTGTAGTCATCGATGGACCGGTCTCTGTAGTCATCGATGGACCGGTCTCTGTAGTCATCGATGGGCCGGTCTCTGTAGTCACCGATGGACCGGTCTCTGTAGTCATCGATGGACCGGTCTCTGTAGTCACCGATGGACCGCTCTCTGTAGTCATCGATGGGCCGGTCTCTGTAGTCACCGATGGACCGGTCTCTGTAGTCATCGATGGACCGGTCTCTGTAGTTACCGATGGACCGCTCTCTGTAGTCACAGATGGGCTTATCTCTGTAGTCACCGATAGACCAGTCTCTGTGGTTATGGATGGGCCGGTGTCTGGTCACCGATGGCCTGGTCTCTGTAGTCACCGATAGTTCAGTCTCTAGTCACCGAAGGGCTGGTCACTCAGTAGTCACCAATGGGCTGGTCTCTAGTCACCGATGGGCGATTCACTCTGTAGTCTCTGATGGTCCGGTCTCTGTAGTCACTGACTGGCTGGTCTCTGTATTCATCGATGGGCTGGTCTCTAGTCACCGATGGGCTGGTCTCTGTAGCGATCGAATAGATGGTTTCTAATCACGGAGGGGCTGGTCTCTGTATTCATCGATGGGCTGGTCTCTAGTCACCAATGGGCTGGTCTCTGTAGCGATCGAATAGATGGTTCTAATCACGGAGGGGCTGGTCTCTGTATTCATCGATGGGCTGGTCTCTAGTCACCAATGGGCTGGTCTCTGTAGCGATCGAATAGATGGTCTCTAATCACGGAGGGACTGGTCTCTGTCACCGATTGGCTGTTTCTACTAATATTTCCACTAAAATCAGAGGCATTCTCTTTAATAATAAATATCATATATCAGAAGATTTAATATCATGAAAGAACTGGATATTTTTTATCAAGTGTCCTCTATAAAACAATGCAAAACACGTCCTTTCATTATATATATTAGAATATTCAATCTAGCTAAAAACCAGTCGCAAAATACACATTACTTGTATAGGTTTCAATGTAAACGACTTCACTTTGGCCATTGCTTGTCTTACCCGTCACTATAGTACGCGTGGATACAGACCGTCTGAGGAAGGGTCAACATGTCCAACCGTGGTCTGGCCATCGCAAACACGTAGAAAATCCAATCATCTGATTGGCTAAAAGGACCTGCCAGTCATTACTTGGGGAAAGATTGATTTCAACCCGGAGGCTAGAGAAGAAAGTCCTATCTTCGAGTCTCCGCCAAGCTATGACTTGTATGGTCTGTGTTTGTTTTTTCAGAATGGATGGAGCAGGTATTCTGATGCTTAGTAAACTTTAATCCAACTGACCAGCCACGTTCGGTATTATAACTCATCCCTGTGACCAGAATGTTTTTTATATGACCGTTGGCTCATTCTCTGACATTGAAGATGTCTAGGTTTTTTTATGAACCATTACAAATTTTGGCCATAACCGCTTCAGTAGATGATATGGGCAATAAATCAATAAATACACATCTATTTTCACTCTGCAGAATGGCTGGTGCCACAGCTAGTAAGATCAGATGGTCGGCAACTTCTGCGGATCTTGTTGTGGTCTATGAAGTAAAAAAAAAATACATTGCTTGTTGGCAATGGAAAACCAAAATCTATTTAAATTTGGTCATGATTGCATGTCAATCAAATTTACTTGCCCACGGGAGTTGAATTCTTTCTCTCTTTAACGACAACACCTTTGGTCTTTGGTCGCTTTGTCTTTTCTTCATCTACCTTGCAGTATGACTTAGACAAGTCAACTGCATCTTTGGTGATGTATGCATACTTTTCTCGAAGCTGTTTCATCATCTTATCACACCCCCGCCCCCATATCTTGTTATAAAGAGTCCTTCTGATGACGTCCTGCGTAGCTTCTATAGTGGCGTGATAGAGTGATTTTTGAAAAGCCCTAAAACTTTGTTTAACAATTATTATTATCATTATAAAATAGAAAATATAATATAATATAATATGATATAATATGATATAATATTGTCTTTATAAAATATAAACTAATTTCTTATACAAATATAATATAATATACTATAATATACTATACTATAATATAATATACTATAATAAATTATAATATAATAATATTATATTATATTATATTATATTATATTATATTATATTATATTATATTATATTATATTATATTATATTATATTATATTATATTATTCTGATTCATTAACACAACGCCATTTAAACAACTTTTAAAGAAAATTTGATAAATAACTAACTTCGTATATTAGATTCAATACAAATCGAAGAAGAAGAAATTAAGAAAAAAAAAAACAACGGAAAATCTAATTTCAAACATCATTAATTTTGTATGTATTGTAAATGCGAATCAGTTTGAAACTAACTTTTTAAAAACAGATTACAAAACTTTCATCATTGTGAGATTTAAAATAACGCCCATTAAAAAGAAATTCAAGTCACACACATAATATATCTAAATAAATCACCTAGGATATTAACTGTACAAAAATGTCAGCCATTGAACAATTAATTATGCTATTCTAAAACAATAAATCTGGTCTAAAAACGCTTTATCATGAAGCCTAGTTAAGGAAAAACCGCGCGTTGATGATGGCGGTTTTTTATCCCGTAGACTAATTGCTTCGAGACCTCTCATGAATATTAACCAGCCTAAATAATGTCCTAAAATGACAGGAATATATGTCAGCTGTGATCAAAATGTTTCTGTTAACACATTGACATTGACATATTCACGTGTTATTTAATGCCTCAAATACGAAGACACTATTTTATCTTCAAAGTTAACGATGTTTATAATCTAAACCACAGTCTAAACTTATATGCAAATATACAATGTTTTCTTATATTGAAGTTAGTAAACATCCAATAGCTATGCACGAGAGATGCGAACCTGGATAAATAAAATTGTCTGAAATATTTACTCAAACTATTTGCTCAAACTCAGTGACATATTTGCGTATCACTTTATCATTGTACATTTAAAACATCGCTATTGTCTTAAACAACTGAAAATGTTGCTTTTATTATGAATGCCATATGTAGCGGAAATAAACATTGTTACATTTACTGAATAACCCATATTCTCAACCTTTCGGACTTCAGATAAATGTCCAAGTAGTGATTGTTGTTATATTTTTCTGCATAAACACAGTATTATCCACATGATTTACGACATGTTGTGGGTCAGGAGCCTTTCCACAGCAGGTTTTATAAAAACGCATATGCCTCAAACGGTAAGAGGACTAAAGATACAATAAAAACTACATTTTTTTATTTCATCATACATCACACTTGTTAACACTGTATTTCTTTTTGAGAAAAACACACAAAAAAACATTACATTTTGACGAATCTGCAGGCAAAAGTCAAAATTAAACTACTTATATAGAATGAAAGACAGACTATAACATAAATCAATGGTCGCAATATAAGTTTCAATCAACGACTAAAGAGAACAGTACATACTGTATAACAAGTTTGTGTAAACCCTTAAAGTCATATTATATATACTACATACATGTGTGCAACATATCTCCGGAGGAGAACCAAGACTCTAGAAATACACTGTTTGAACCTTTAATATATTATCATTATAAAACAAAGGACGCTTGTATGTGTAAAAAGAGGCTCGCTAATTAATATTTTGTATAAATGTTTGCTGGATAATTCGAATTCAAATATAAGTTTGCTACATAAAACCATTTGATTTAAGTTAATAAAGACGTCTCATTCATTATTTTTAAAATGCGATAATTAAAGCGTTTTTAAACTTTACATGTCAGTTTATCCCTTTGCCAGTAATGGTTTGTTTAAGATACCTGTTTTTACTCTAAACGTTTCATTCCATATAAAACTATACAATTACGATTCCCTGCATATAACATAGATAATGTGGCTGGAGTCGGGCAGTGACCTGAACAGAAATATTATCAGAGTTTTGAAAACAGTAATGTGTTCATTTCTCTATTGTGTAAATTATTGTTTAACATCGACCCGTTTTTTGTTTTATTTATTATCGTTTGTGCTTTTATTAAATCAACGTGGAATGTAATACCCAACATATTGCAGCTTTCATGATTCTATAATATTGCATTTTTTTTTGTGAGGTATTTTTGTTTTTACCTAACCACCTGAATCAAAGTTAATATTAAAATGCAGACATCATAAAACATGTGGTCAGCACTTCAATGGTTTTATGCAGAGTCTCATTGGTACCTTCAAGAATCACGGTTGTGACGTCACAGAGTAAGTTTATACCCAGTGTTGTCACGTTTAGTATTGTATAATTAGAACATTATTCATTTGCTTGCAATTAATAGACTGGCCAATGTGTGATTCTATCTCGCAACGTACGCTAGCTTTATCACAATGCAGTATGAAGAAGTCGACTAAGACGGCAACCAACTAATTGTGTTTGTATGCATATCTTATAAAATATTATATATATTATACACTATATAACAAATTAAATCAAGTATATACTTTATTTGACATCATTTCCCCCCTTCATTTAACGCGTGGAAATGGTACACTTATATCAGAAGTACTCAAAATGCATATGAAGCCGATAAAGACAAATACAAATTGATGTGAATGGTGTCGAAATAATTATAAACAAGTTAACAAGTATACATTTTTGCTTGACGTATACACTTATCTCCGACGGCGACATGTTACCGATCAAGGGCGAACTGTTACCGATCAAGGGCGACCTGTCACCAGTTAAGGGAGCGCGAAGTGTCACTAATTCTTTTCGAGTTAGTCTCTCCTTTTCAATTTATAATTGCCAGCAATATCTAGCTTGTGAGCGCCGATAATTCGCTCGATTAGCTGATATTTCCTTCTGGATCCATTTGAATGACGATTCGCCAGGTACTTTTTCAAATCTGTTAGCTTGAAATGGTCCAATTCTTAGTTGGTTACACAAGCTTCGTAGATTTCTTTGTCCTTGTCCGCCATCTTTTTTTTTTACTTAGTCCCCAGAGGCTCAGCAACGAGTAGCCTCCATTTGAAATCAAGGGAAGTAATCGAGTTATCGGACTGCCCAATAATTGCTGCACAATATAAAAAAGATCATAAAAGGAGATCACCTTGTCGACACCCTCGTTAAATAATGAATAAACTAGATAAATTGCCTGATTGTGTATTGTTGACTTTGGATCATGGCAACAAAAAAATCAAACTATTTATTACGTGACCGAAATAATTATTTGTAGACATAGTCCAAAAATACATAAAGGAAGTGAGTAAAACGTTTCTTAAAAAACAATTAATTTTGATACTTCCGGGTTGTTATTTTTCTGTATAATGAAGAATGTCTTTACAAGTATTGTGTTTATATATTTATATATATATTATATGTTAGTAGTGTTAAATATTAATAAATGCGTGCTTTGCGTTTATCTTGCAAGGAATAAATTATAAATCCTCAAATGCTTGTGTGCCCGTAGTTCATTTCCTAAACCAAATATAAAAGGTCGCCTTTCTCTGCGACAAAAAACACTACAGCAAAACCAATACCTAGGACGTTTAAATACACCAGGTGTAAAGTTTAACTACTATTAGCGCAGCGATTACGGGGTTATAAGGTTTTCTTTTATTCCTTTTGTCTGGCATGCTACCATCTGGGAGACAAGATATTTCAAGCTAATTGCCGCCAGAATACCTTGACTATTTTCGTGTTGAAAGTACTAACGGAGATTGTGAACTGGGTATGTTCACACGTAAACGATACTAAAACTAGACAGACTGGTTTAGGAACTTAGAAAACAAATCAGGCAAGCGGGCAAGCAGGCAGGCATGCGGGCGGGCAGGCAGGCGGACGGCCGGCAGGCATGCAGGCAGCGGGCAGGTAGGCGGCCAGTCAGGCAGGCGGGCGGGCGGGCAGTCGGCCAGGCTTGCAGGCGGCCAGGCTTGCAGGCGGCCAGGCAGGCAGGCAGGCAGGCAGACGGGCGGGCGGGCGGGCGGCCAGGCGGCCAGGCTTGCAGGCGGCCAGGCAGGCAGGCGGCCAGGCAGGAAGGCAGGCAGGCAGGCAGGCGGGCCGGCATGCATGCAGGCAGGCGGGCGGGCAGGCAGGCAGGCAGGCCGGCGGGCCGGCAGGCAGGCGGGCACGCGGCCAGGCAGGCAGGCGGCCAGGCAGGCCGCAGGCAGGCGGCCAGGCGTGCAGGCGGCCAGGCAGGCAGGCAGGCAGGTGGACAGGCAGGCGGACAAGCAGTCGGGCAGGCAGGCGGGCGGGCAGCCAGGCAAGCAATCGGGCAGGCAGGCAGGCAGTCAGGCGGGCAGGCAAGCAGTCTGGCAGGCAGCGGGAGGGCAAGCATGCGGGCAGGCAAAAGGTGTTCACAAGACGTTAAGGCAATATATTACTTATCTTTGTTTTGTTTTACACGTGTTTGTGCTTTGCATAAGGAAAACAAGAATGTGTATTTAAAATCATTGTAGGCTTTCATATAAGAAAATATAATATACGAGTTATTATGCCGTCCAAGTCACATATTAAATGTCCTCAGTGCGAAGCATTCGATGGTTAGTGTAAGATTTTACCTAATGTCTGACATTTTAAGTCAACTTTACGCCCCTTGTTATGTAACAAATTGACAAGAATATCTAGACATGCAGTTCCTCGGTTTACCCTTAACTGGGAAATTTAGTACTTAAGTGAGAATTGTTTGACGTCATATATGACGTAACGAAAGCAACTTATAACTAAGATGGTCAGTTGGTTGTTAGGACGAAGTGCAATAATGAGCTAAGTTAATTTTTCTGTTGATGTTAGGTAGACTGTTTGCATGTTAAATTTGTTATGATTCTCAGTTAGGTCATAGTACCGTACGAGAGGGGGCGGGGTAGTCCGAAGCGTTCGAATAAGAAACTGCCGGAAACCATTTGGACAACTTCCGGTAGTGGTGTGTATTGCGCATGCCTCGAGGCGACGTTGACAGACTATGTGTTGATAGGTTATGAAGATTAAATTTAGTTTAGATACGATATCGAAATTCTAAGGACATGTTTACTTTTGAAATAAGCAACTAGGATTTTTAAGGAATGAAAGCAAAATTGTATAACAATATATGACAAATTGAAGTGAAATAACAAGTTAACAAAACCAAAATTAAATAAACATAGTAAAATTCAGGTGAAAATGGAGTGTTAGGATAAAACCTGAACGACAAAGAAGGAAAAACAACAACTTTCACGAAAATTTGGGACAAAAAGGGTAAGCTATTAAAACAGTATTATCTTATGTGAATCTAGCTATATGCTACTGGCGAAAGGGAAGAAGTTTTGTCATATCAGTTGCCTGCAAGTTAAACATGTTATGTCTGATACCTTGAAAGCCATGTTTTTTTTCGTATTGATATTTTGGTTCTAATACCTATTTACACATCCCTAAATCTCTGGTTTATTAAAATATTATATTTAGCCATTGTGCAAATATATAACGAATGACTCGCGAAGTGCAATGGTGTCTATATGGACATTCGTATGCAGAATTAAACAAAATTTACCGCTAAGTTTTTTGACTTATCAACATATTTCTTATCCTATAACTCAGGACTTATCAACATATTTCTTATCCTATAACTCAGGACTTATCAACATATTTCTTATCCTATAACTCAGGACTTATCAACATATTTCTTATCCTATAACTCAGGACTTATCAACATATTTCTTATCCTATAACTCAGGACTTATCAACATATTTCTTATCCTATGACTCAGGACTTATCAACATATTTCTTATCCTATAACTCAGGACTTATCAACATATTTCTTATCCTATAACTCAGGACTTATCAACATATTTCTTATCCTATAACTCAGGACTTATCAACATATTTCTTATCCTATAACTCAGGACTTATCAACATATTTCTTATCCTATAACTCAGGACTTATCAACATATTTCTTATCCTATAACTCAGGACTTATCAACATATTTCTTATCCTATAACTCAGGACTTATCAACATATTTCTTATCCTATAACTCAGGACTTATCAACATATTTCTTATCCTATAACTCAGGACTTATCAACATATTTCTTATCCTATAACTCAGGACTTATCAACATATTTCTTATCCTATAACTCAGGACTTATCAACATATTTCTTATCCTATAACTCAGGACTTATCAACATATTTCTTATCCTATAACTCAGGACTTATCAACATATTTCTTATCCTATAACTCAGGACTTATCACATATTTCTTATCCTATAACTCAGGACTTATCAACATATTTCTTATCCTATAACTCAGGACTTATCAACATATTTCTTATCCTATTAACCAGGACAGGACTTATCAACATATTTCTTATCCTATAACTCAGGACTTATCAACATATTTCTTATCCTATAACTCAGGACTTATCAACATATTTCTTATCCTATAACTCAGGACTTATCAACATATTTCTTATCCTATAACTCAGGACTTATCAACATATTTTCTTATCCTATACCTAGGACTTATCAACATATTTCTTATCCTATAACTCAGGGACTTATCAACATATTCTTATCCTAGAACTCAGGACTTATCAACATATTTCGTATCCGATAACTCAGGACTTATCACATATTTCTTATCCTATAACTCAGGACTTATCAACATATTCTTAATCCTAGAACTCAGGACTTATCGACATATTTCTTATCCTATAACTCAGGACTTATCACATATTTCTTATCCTATAACTCAGGACTTATCAACATATTTCTTATCCTAGAACTCAGGACTTATCGACATATTTCTTATCCTATAACTCAGGACTTATCAACATATTTCTTATCCTATAACTCGACTTATCACAACATATTTCTTATTCCTATAACTCAGGACTTATCAACATATTTCTTATCCTATAACTCAGGACTTATCAACATATTTCTTATCCTATAACTCAGGACTTATTAACATATTTCTTATCCTATAACTCAGGACTTATCAACATATTTCTTATCCTATAACTCAGGACTTATCAACATATTTCCTATATATTAACTCAGGACTTATCAACATATTTCTTATCCTATAACTCAGGACTTATCGACATATTTCTTATCCTATAACTCAGGACTTACCAACATATTTCTTATCCTATAACTCAGGACTTATCGACATATTTCTTATCCTATAACTCAGGACTTATCAACATATTTCTTATATTATAACTCATGACTTATCAACATATTTCTTATCCTATAACTCAGGACTTATCAACATATTTCTTATCCTATAACTCAGGACTTATCAACATATTTCTTATCCTATAACTCAGGACTTATCAACATATTTCTTATCCTATAACTCAGGACTTATCAACATATTTCTTATCATATAACTTAGGACTTATCAACATATTTCTTATCCTATAACTCAGGACTTATCAACATATTTCTTATCCTATAACTCAGGAATTATCAAGCATATTTCTTATCTTACCAGAACTATCACATTTCTTATCCTATAACTCAGGACTTATCAACATATTTCTTATCCTATAACTCAGGACTTATCAACATATTTCTTATCCTATAACTCAGGACTTATCGACATATTTCTTATCCTATAACTCAGGACTTATCAACATATTTCTTATCCTATAACTCAGGACTTATCAACATATTTCTTATCCTATACACTCAGGACTTATCAACATATTTCTTATCCTATAACTCAGGAATTATCAACATATTTCTTATCCTATAACCCAGGACTTATCGACATATTTCTTATCCTATAACTCAGGACTTATCAACATATTTCTTATCCTATAACTCAGGACTTATCAACATATTTCTTATCCTATAACTCAGGACTTATCAACATATTTCTTATCCTATAACTCAGGACTTATCAACATATTTCTTATCCTATAACTCAGGACTTATCAACATATTTCTTATCCTATAACTCAGGACTTATCAACATATTTCTTATCCTATAACTCAGGACTTATTAACATATTTCTTATCCTATAACTCAGGACTTATCAACATATTTCTTATCCTATAACTCAGGACTTATCAACATATTTCTTATCCTATAACTCAGGACTTTTCAACATATTTCTTATCCTATAACTCAGGACTTATCAACATATATCTTATATTATAACTCAGGACTTATCAACATATTTCTTATCCTATAACTCAGGACTTATCAACATATTTCTTATCCTATAACTCAGGACTTATCGACATATTTCTTATCCTATAACTCAGGATTTACCAACATATTTCTTATCATATAACTCAGGACTTATCAACATGTTTCTTATCCTATAACTCAGGACTTATCAACATATTTCTTATCATATAACTCAGGACTTATCAACATATTTCTTATCCTATAACTCAGGACTTATCAACATATTTCTTATCCTATAACTCAGGACTTATCAACATATTTCTTATCCTATAACTCAGGACTTATCGACATATTTCTTATCCTATAACTCAGGACTTATCGACATATTTCTTATCCTATTACTCAGATTACACATTTTTGTTGTGGAGATACTGTAAAAAGTAGGTCATATTTCTATAGAAAAACTTTATTGTGGTTATGTTAGAAACAAATTATTGTAAATGCCGGTAAATATTATAATACATGTAATAATATATCACCTTGTAGGCCATTATAATGACAGTTTTAAAACGATTCTGCCAATGGTGCCTGATTTAGCCCTTTTTCGATGAGACACATATTGTCTATAAATTGGTTGGTTTATTTTGCACAAAATAATGGATGTTTATCGAGAACTTTTACTTTTTAGACTATGACACGTACCTTATTTATTTTTATAAATGTAACTTAATTGTTACGAAATGCTTTATCAATTAAATAGTCATTAAAGTTAAACATATAAACAAAACACGTCTCTGTTTATT
The DNA here is from genome assembly GCA_007844125.1 of Sinonovacula constricta. Taxonomy (NCBI): domain Eukaryota; kingdom Metazoa; phylum Mollusca; class Bivalvia; order Cardiida; family Solecurtidae; genus Sinonovacula; species Sinonovacula constricta. Next base: position 51,380,860 of record CM017565.1, read on the forward strand.
TGGTACAAACAAGTTATTATAAAAGAGAAAAAGTGACATACAAAAAGTTTGGCCCTAGTGGGATCGACTAACCATCAGCTTTAAACGTTTGGCCGGAAGTTTAGCCTTTTTATGAGCGAGCTCTTCTATAAAAGGTACTGCATCGCAGTGCCGGAACCTGGATGTTCTGAATTTATTTAATAGCCCAGATTTGTCACTTGCACCCATATTCCAGGTTTGCAGATCGTTAAATAAATGCATGTACATTCAAATGATCTGTTATGATATATAATATCATTCGAAAAGGTTTCTTATGATGATATTAAACTACAGTATTTCAATTTGCTGTGAGTTATTTGTAGTTACAATTTTTAAATATATAAGTGATATTTTTGTTTGGTTTCAGTTGTGTCTAATAACTGCTGTTCAAGATAAATGGTATTTGTTAATTATATGTGGACAGAAAAATCAAACACACAAGCCACGTCAACACTACCAACAAAAAACAAACAAACAAAAACAACAAAAATGGTTTTACTACTACTTCTACTACTACTACTACTACTACTACTACTACTACTACTACTACTACTACTACTACTACTACTACTACTACTACTACCAATACTACTTCTACTACTAATTTACTACTACTATTACTACTACTACTACTACTACTACTACTACTACTACTACTACTACTACTACTAGAAGTAGTAGCACTATTACTTCAACAACAAAAGCAACAACAACAACAACAACAACTACTACTACTTCAACAACAACTACTACTACCACTACAACCACTACTACTTCTAATATAATAATAAATAACATCAGGGTACAGCACGTAGAAACATCATGCTAAAACAACAACTGAAACAACAATACATGTAGTAACAAAATGTATCTGAACATGCACTACAATTGTTGTAAAGTTTAGCAGCTCGAAAGGTGTATCACATGATATCATACATAAATCTGCAAGTGCACCTGAATATACTACATGTATTGAAACGGTGACTATGGCGACGGTTGCTGATTACATGACACGTTCAGTAACCCCCACACCGCCACTCCCGCGTGTTACCGACTGAGGGCGTAAGAATATCTGCCGATCACTTCCTGATAGGTGAAAACTGCCGTGACGCGGTTATTACAGTCATCGATGACGAGCGCCTCCTATAAATTATCCCATGTATAGCACGTACACATACATTCTCTCACAACGTTCGTGGCGAGCTTAATAAGTCTTTGTCACTTAATAAGACGGCCAGAGTTGTTGTACTAAATTTTAGAAATTTGGAAAACAACATAAAGCAACATTTTGAAAATCCCACAAATGTACTTTACATTGATATTCTGCAGATAAAAAAAGATCAATTTCAATTTAAAAGCTGCTTTTTTCTTTTTTTAATCGATATGACTGAAATGAAATAGCAGTTAAATGAAAAAGCACATTAATACCACAAATAAAAGTGTTTTTTTTTCTTCTTCAAATACCTTCTTGTTTTATTGTGTTTACAAAGTTCAAATAAGGTGGTTTTAATCCGTACTAAAATTTGCAAAGACTTTCATCGTCCATAGTCTGAGAGATTTATAAAGATGTTTCAAATATAATCGTTAAGGATCTTGTGATGTCGATTTTTCTCAATTGAATGACGTCACACAGTTAACCAAGAGACGTTTATAGAAATGTATATGATATTTAACTAATGGTTGTAGCCAATAGGTCCACTTATATACCTATACATGCATTTTAAATATTGTACTCATCACATGAACGTTTATTTTGGGACTGGAATCCATCATTTAAATGGCTATTACCTAAGTTTTCTAATGGAATGACGTCACTGGCCAGTATACTATTGTTTAGCCGTATTACGAATGATCTGTTGTATATTAACCATTTGGTTTATGCAGATCACACTTTACATGATATTCTGTAATACACTCATTCATATGTATACCGACTTTGGTTGTTGTAATATTACTACAAAATGTGTTATAGGCCCTAAGGTCAGTGTCAAAACTTTTGGACCATCCCTCGTATTTACGATATGGAACATCGTTGTCATTATTCTCTTCCAATCCAACACTAGTTCCAAGCTAAACAAAGTAAGATATTTAAGCCCTGCACTTTATTTATTGAAAGAAACGTAGACTAATGTTCAGGACGGATGATCATATTGACTTTTATTGCAAAGCTGCATGTTATTGCAAAATGGGTTGGCCCTGTCCCTGTATTCTTTGCAATAAAACAAACGTTACAATAATATCTAAGACTTTAATGAATTTGTGGCACACCTTCGTTTTTGTACGCGCCTATGACGAATCTTGCATTCTATAAACGTAACAAAACTGCACGTGCTTATATCAATGTTCAATAAATCAATATGTTGTATATGTGTATATATAACATGACTGACTATTTTGTTTTTGTCGCTGAACAGAAATATGGATAGGAACATCTTATATAAAACATACTGTTTCTTTATTCGTAAACAATTAATATGTACATATTAAGAAAAGAGGTTGATGATCTTCTTTGATAGGGACGACATGATAAAACTCAGTGTTGGAAGTAATCGTTGCTCATGTTTTATCAACTGGCCCAGTGTAGCCGAAACAACAATAAATCTGTGTGGTTTGAACGGTTAGAAAAAAAAAGATCACTGAAATGCATTGATGAAACATTTCTGCTTTAATATTGCGTTTTACAAAACATATGGATATAAACTCGAGACTATTGCTACATGTAGTTAATCATGGATCCAGGAAGTGGGGTGGGGGTGGGTGGGTAGGGGGATGCATCCCCCACCAACCAGGTTAAAGAGTAGAATTGTGAACACAAATAAATGTAAGCTTAAAAATACTACGCTTTTTAAGTATATTTTATCTGTTGGCTGCTTAGGTCAAAGTTAGGTTTCATTACTGGGTGTATATATACATGGATCTTGATTCATACCCCCACAAAAAATTTCTGGAGACGCCCCTGCATGTAGTTGACCCGATCCGCGTATATACAAAGAACGGCTTCTTTTACAAAGTCAATAATGTATAATTATTTCCGATCGAAATTGTAAAAGTGTACAAATGTGTAATATCGTCATTATCGTGTTTTGTTCAAAACTTAGGCATCTTGGCTTAAATCTAAAGAAAGACAACTGTTATTTCTCAGCTTTCATGACCTATTATGTCTGTATTCTGTTACATGTTTGTGTCATGTATATTTTCTACAAGACGCGGGCAACCTCTCATTTTTCTTAAATCCCCAAAGTATACATCGCTAGATATAGTGCTTATTCGTATGTGGCATTCTGTGTTCGCAAATATGCATATTTCTCGCTTAATGGTGTTTAGATTTCCCATGTTTTCTGCGATTTGATTGACATTGAAGTTTTCATGATTTGACATATAAGTTGACTATACAGCATGACCTCACTATACCTGGTAGAGGAACGTCGCACCAGCTCACTTGGTACACCTGTTGGTAGACAGGTGTATGCTATCAAGGTGTTAAGGAAATTGCTTACTTTACGATCCGTAATATAGATGATCCAAAATAGTAACGGCCTTTATAGTCATAGCAGCAACTCACAATCGGAGTCATCGTCATTCTCAATCCTCCTCCTCATCATCATCTCCTTCGCCATTCATTGTCCTAATCGACGTCGTCATCAACATAATCATCAACATTATCATCCTTTTCGCCACTACCTCATCGTCTTCCTTCTTCTTCACACACTACTCTTCATCGACTTTGTTTTCTATCTTCGCCAGTTCAGTCTAAAGGTATCGTAGAGCGTCCGTGTATGTCTGACTCTGACAGCCCCTGGTTCAAACCCCGACTGACCATGAGATGTTTGTAAGTTAGGAAAGACGTTTTTACTGCACACAGATCTATGTTGTTTCTACACGACTGTGTATTGATTCCACCCTAGTACAGGCCAGGCGAAATTGATTAAATTCAGCTGAAATAAGATTCCCAATCGCTATAAACAAAATATTTTATAACAAAACAGCTAGTGTTTGCAAATTCAATGCATGCAGTACATCATCGTACTACTCAGGCGCATGTGTCAATTAAATAAATGATTCGACCGACAGTTAAATACGATTCAAATTAACATTTTTCACGAAACATTTGAAGTTAAGCGCGAGGACTGAGTACTTGTACCGCTTTAACATATGGATATATGTATTATACAACAATAATGGTATGTATCATACAACAATAATGGTATGTATCACACAACAATAGTGGTGTGTATCATACAACAATAATGGTATATATCATACAACAATAATGGTATATATCATACAACAATAATGGTATATATCATACAACAATAATGGTATATATCATACAACAATAATGGTATGTATCATACAACAATAATGGTATATATCATACAACAATAATGGTATATATCATACAACAATAATGGTATGTATCATACAACAATAATGGTATGTATCATACAACAATAATGGTATGCATCATACAACAATAATGGTATGTATCATACAACAATAATGGTATGTATCATACAACAATAATGGTATGTATCATACAACAAAAATGGTATGTATCATACAACAATAATGGTATATATCATACAACAATAATGGTATATATCATACAACAATAATGGTATGTATCATACAACAATAATGGTATGTATCATACAACAATAATGGTATGTATCATACAACAATAATGGTATGTATCATACAACAATAATGGTATGTATCATACAACAATAATGGTATGTATCATACAACAATAATGGTATGTATCATACAACAATAATGGTATGTATCATACAACAATAATGGTATGTATCATACAACAATAATGGTATGTATCATACAACAATAATGGTATATATCATACAACAATAATGGTATATATCATACAACAATAATGGTATATATCATACAACAATAATGGTATATATCATACAACAATAATGGTATGTATCATACAACAATAATGGTATGTATCATACAACAATAATGGTATGTATCATACAACAATAATGGTATGTATCATACAACAGTAATGGTATATATCATACAACAATAGTGGTATGTATCATACAACAATAATGGTATGTATCATACAACAATAATGGTATATATCATACAACAATAATGGTATGTATCATACAACAATAATGGTATATATCATACAACAATAATGGTATGTATCATACAACAATAATGGTATGTATCATACAACAATAATGGTATATATCACACAACAATAGTGGTGTGTATCATACAACAATAATGGTATGTATCATACAACAATAATGGTATGTATCATACAACAATAATGGTATGTATCATACAACAATAATGGTATGTATCATACAACAATAATGGTATGTATCATACAACAATAATGGTATGTATCATACAACAATAATGGTATGTATCATACAACAATAATGGTATGTATCATACAACAATAATGGTATGTATCATACAACAATAATGGTATGTATCACACAACAATAATGGTATGTATCACACAACAATAATGGTATGTATCCTACAACAATAATGGTATATATCATACAACAATAATGGTATGTATCATACAACAATAATGGTATGTATCACACAACAATAATGGTATGTATCCTACAACAATAATGATATGTATCATACAACAATAATGATATGTATCATACAACAATAATGGTATGTATCATACAACAATAATGGTATGTATCCTACAACAATAGTGGTATGTATCATACAACAATAATGGTATATATCATACAACAATAATGGTATGTATCCTACAACAATAATGATATGTATCATACAACAATAATGGTATGTATCACACAACAATAATGGTATGTATCCTACAACAATAATGATATGTATCATACAACAATAATGGTATGTATCATACAACAATAATGGTATGTATCCTACAACAATAATGATATGTATCATACAACAATAATGGTATATATCATACAACAATAATGGTATATATCATACAACAATAATGGTATGTATCATACAACAATAATGGTATGTATCACACAACAATAATGGTATGTATCATACAACAATAATGGTATGTATCACACAACAATAATGGTATGTATCACACAACAATAATGGTATATATCATACAACAATAATGGTATATATCATACAACAATAATGGTATATATCATACAACAATAATGGTATGTATCATACAACAATAATGGTATGTATCACACAACAATAATGGTATGTATCACACAACAATAATGGTATATATCATACAACAATAATGGTATGTATCATACAACAATAATGGTATGTATCATACAACAATAATGGTATGTATCATACAACAATAATGGTATATATCATACAACAATAATGGTATATATCATACAACAATAATGGTATATATCATACAACAATAATGGTATGTATCATACAACAATAATGGTATGTATCATACAACAATAATGGTATGTATCCTACAACAATAATGGTATGTATCCTACAACAATAATGGTATATATCATACAACAATAATGGTATATATCATACAACAATAATGGTATGTATCACACAACAATAATGGTATGTATCCTACAACAATAATGGTATGTATCATACAACAATAATGGTATATATCATACAACAATAATGGTATGTATCACACAACAATAATGGTATGTATCCTACAACAATAATGGTATATATCATACAACAATAATGGTATATATCATACAACAATAATGGTATGTATCACACAACAATAATGGTATGTATCCTACAACAATAATGGTATGTATCATACAACAATAATGGTATATATCATACAACAATAATGGTATGTATCACACAACAATAATGGTATGTATCCTACAACAATAATGGTATGTATCATACAACAATAATGGTATATATCATACAACAATAATGGTATGTATCATACAACAATAATGGTATGTATCATACAACAATAATGGTATGTATCATACAACAATAATGGTATGTATCACACAACAATAATGGTATGTATCACACAACAATAATGGTATGTATCCTACAACAATAATGATATGTATCACACAACAATAATGGTATGTATCACACAACAATAATGGTATGTATCCTACAACAATAATGGTATGTATCATACAACATTAATGGTATGTATCATACAACAATAATGGTATGTATCCTACAACAATAATGGTATGTATCATACAACAATAATGGTATGTATCACACAACAATAATGGTATGTATCCTACAACAATAATGGTATGTATCATACAACAATAATGGTATGTATCATACAACAATAATGGTATATATCATACAACATTAATGGTATGTATCATACAACAATAATGGTATGTATCATACAACATTAATGGTATGTATCATACAACAATAATGGTATGTATCACACAACAATAATGGTATGTATCCTACAACAATAATGGTATGTATCATACAACAATAATGGTATGTATCATACAACAATAATGGTATGTATCATACAACAATAATGGTATATATCATACAACAATAATGGTATGTATCACACAACAATAATGGTATGTATCCTACAACAATAATGGTATATATCATACAACAATAATGGTATATATCATACAACAATAATGGTATGTATCACACAACAATAATGGTATGTATCCTACAACAATAATGGTATGTATCATACAACAATAATGGTATATATCATACAACAATAATGGTATGTATCACACAACAATAATGGTATGTATCCTACAACAATAATGGTATGTATCATACAACATTAATGGTATGTATCATACAACAATAATGATATGTATCATACAACAGTAATGGTATGTATCATACAACAGTAATGGTATGCATTATACAACAATAATGGTATGTATCATACAACAATAATGGTATGTATCACACAACAATAATGGTATGTATCACACAACAATAATGGTATATATCATACAACAATAATGGTATATATCATACAACAATAATGGTATATATCATACAACAATAATGGTATGTATCATACAACAATAATGGTATGTATCATACAACAATAATGGTATGTATCATACAACAATAATGGTATGTATCATACAACAATAATGGTATATATCATACAACAATAATGGTATATATCATACAACAATAATGGTATGTATCATACAACAATAATGGTATGTATCATACAACAATAATGGTATGTATCATACAACAATAGTGGTATATATCATACAACAATAATGGTATGTATCATACAACAATAATGGTATGTATCATACAACAATAATGGTATGTATCATACAACAATAATGGTATATATCATACAACAATAATGGTATGTATCATACAACAATAATGGTATGTATCATACAACAATAGTGGTATATATCATACAACAATAATGGTATATATCATACAACAATAGTGGTATATATCATACAACAATAATGGTATGTATCATACAACAATAATGGTATGTATCATACAACAATAATGGTATATATCATACAACAATAATGGTATGTATCACACAACAATAATGGTATGTATCATACAACAATAATGGTATATATCATACAACAATAATGGTATGTATCCTACAACAATAATGGTATGTATCATACAACAATAATGGTATGTATCATACAACAATAATGGTATGTATCATACAACAATAATGGTATGTATCATACAACAATAATGGTATGCATTATACAACAATAATGGTATGTATCATACAACAATAATGGTATATATCATACAACAATAATGGTATGTATCCTACAACAATAATGATATGTATCATACAACAATAATGGTATGTATCATACAACAATAATGGTATGTATCATACAACAATAATGGTATGTATCATACAACAATAATGGTATGCATTATACAACAATAATGGTATGTATCATACAACAGTAATGGTATGTATCACACAACAATAATGGTATGTATCCTACAACAATAATGGTATGTATCCTACAACAATAATGGTATATATCATACAACAATAATGGTATATATCATACAACAATAATGGTATGTATCACACAACAATAATGGTATGTATCCTACAACAATAATGGTATGTATCATACAACAATAATGGTATATATCATACAACAATAATGGTATGTATCACACAACAATAATGGTATGTATCCTACAACAATAATGGTATATATCCTACAACAATAATGGTATATATCATACAACAGTAATGGTATGTATCATACAACAGTAATGGTATGCATTATACAACAATAATGGTATGTAGCATACAACAGTAATGGTATGTATCACACAACAAAAATGGCATGTATCATACAACAATAATGCTATGTATCATACAACAACATATCAAACACCAGCTTTTAGAAGCAACATTAACATAATCCTGCAATGTGAAGTAGATGTTATTAGTAATAAACAATTCAGATAGTGTAATTTTGCACCACCATGCGCATTATTAGCCGACAGAATGCACGCACATGATTTATACAGACAACCATATGTTTTTGCTCAGAGCTTCTATGTTATTTTCGCCTTGACTTTAGTTTTCAACAATGTTAACAGCTTTTTGACATCGTTCTTAATTCTTACATGACTGCTAACGCTGTCTAGATTAAGGAAAGTGACGACGCGCGTTGTCCTTTTTTCATCAAGATATTTTCAAATTAAGCATCCCTGTATGCTTGGATACTTGTTTATTCGGTCACATTGACAATGATGAAATGCTCGATGTTGCCCATATATATGTTTGATTTAAGCCACATTAATTACCCTAATACAAGGTAATATGTACAAACTGTTCTAGGCTCTATATGACACAGAAGTCTAGAAAGAACTGTTGCGATTGATCCATCCTTGTGTCCAAGTTATCTGATAAGCGCATGATGAAACCCGTCGAGATAATAACATAATGTTTTAATTGTTTAAAACATTGTGTCAGCCATAATGTATAATAAAACTAAACAAAACATGCATGTAGCAATAATCAGCGATACAGTAGAGGAGCAATGGCATGCCATACACAAGGTTCTGGCCATTCACAAATTGACATTTATAATTTGCTTTCTGCATTTTGTCTTTCGAATGTCTTTTCACTAACTAGGATTGTATTCGCTATTAAAATATATCAGCAAATATATCTAGAATTGTTTAAACAGCAGACATTCCAAAATCATAAGAGAGACCTAAAACAGTGTGCTTGTGACGGTTGGTATGGCTGATAGGTGACTTGGTCAAAGACCGCCACATATTTTCATTTTTTTTCTTCAAAAAGTAAAGCTTTGTTAAATCCCACAGATAGTAATAAGAATATTACAGCTGATCACTAGATTATGTGTAAACATACTGTCTCTCGAAAGATTGTGTTATCTTTAGAATGGAGGGGTCAAAGTGCTGTAACAGTTTTCAACTTAAAAAAAACTAGTATAATTTCAAACGGGCGAAAATGTACAGCATGTATACGCTAGCTATAAATAAGATATTGACTTACTCGACAGTGACGCATTAATCAATGCATATAAGATTTGAAAATGAGTTGAATATTGTGCGATTCTATGTTTCACGTAGGCCTAACTACGCGCGTTTCGTTTTAAGGCAAAACACAGCCACTTCACATACTCAGACGCACTGATACACACAATCATTAATAAATCAGTACGTTTCATGATTGTTTGGCACTGTAAGTGGTCATAAAGAACGCCAACTCTTAATTATTGTTACGTGTATAACTACATAGTACTTTACTTTTCAGTCAATCTTCACCAATCGTGTTTGTAAATATATATGGTAATGAATCATGTTATTTAAAGTATAATATCAAATGTTTACGTTAATATTTCCAGCTTATTCAAAATATATACAAGTGTGATTACAAAATGCAACACAACAAATTACAATTAAAAGCATGCAATAATATAGAATGACCTAAAACAGCATATGCTTATACTTTTTGTACATGTACGGTATCTTCTAATTTTAACTTCCGTTATATTTGTTCCAAATGCAAACAGGGCTATTCAAGTCCCAAACAAGAAAGATCATAATGTGAGACATCCAAGAAACTAGCGTTTAAATAAGATGTAGTGTTAACTTCGACAATCTCGATTCTTTTCTTGAAACAAGCCATCGTCTAACAACAAAGAATTCCTGTTATTTCCTGATAAAGGCCCTCCTGGGTTATATGTAATAGACAACTTGCAGTTGGGATTTTATCATAGTCGTTCATTGGTACTGCTACTGAGAGCGGTGCTTACTTATGGAATACATTTTTATGGGGACGATAGTACAGCAGGCAATAACAGCAAATCGCATCTTTTCTGCTTAGAAAGGAACCGAGAACAGAATTTAACAGTGTAACTTGCGTCAATAAAGAGTAGCTTGCTATTATGAAAAAGGTAGCAGGCATGAATAGGAATTCGCAGCTGGTCGGCGAGGTCTTGTTTTACAAAAGAATCCGAGTATGTCGATGTCAACAATGCAGCTTGTAATTACAGATGTAGCAGACGACAAAAAATGAAAGCCGTGTAGCAGATAGTCTACTTACCATCAGAGTCACGGTTCTTTATCCTTATATATTTATATAATGACATGACAGTTTAAGAGAGTGTTTTATTTCCAGAATAATAATATTCTTGTTTAAAGCACATGCCTTCTGTGGCGCCTTGTAGCAGTATAGAGTGATGAATCGCGACGTTTAATGTGCTGTCTTAATATAATTCAAAACAGTCTAATTAAATTAGATTTAAATGTCATTAAATGCTGTTTTATTGTATAAATAGTTACACGAGAGTTTATAAATGTGTTTCATTGTCAAAGTCATTCATGAAACCGCAACAAAACCGCAGTATGGCAAGCCAAAACACAGACCGGCAAACCACAGTATGGCAAGCCAAAACACAGACCGGCTAACCACAGTCACAAATGCCTAGGAACTCTAAAGTGTTGGTATGGTTATACTACAATAACGCATTAATTACTAAACATGATTCATATATTTGAAGTGGTCGAAGCCAATAACTTTATTTCAATGAGTGGTCCAAAACAAGGTTTGAACAGGAAGTCGTAACAATGATGATGCTTGTTAGACAGACGGAACAGCTAAATGCACTGTTCGACAATAGTTGTCTGCCCATATTCTTGTGCATTATTTGGAATATAAAAATGGTAAATAATTCACATCCTTAATTTTATTAACACAATTTTTCGATAAAACTATCATTTCATCACTTGAAAGAACAACACACCAACCTCACAAAAACAACTCAATAACATAAAAACACGTGTATATTTACCCTTTCTTTAATTAAGTTTACTAACATATTATTTCACATGTTTGTTTTTTATGCTTTACAAACTTAAAGCGCTTAACTGAATTGATTACTGTTTAATAGTATATAACTATTTGCTTTATTTATTATAATTATATTAATAAAATCCGTCAAAAGACAAGTGAAGGCATGTTGACGATCATAGAAGTATACTGGACAGGATAGAAACATTATAATATACTTGGTACTTTCGATTCTGTAGGGTAATGAAAAACTGTTTTTCCTGTCCAATCATGGCGCATTCTACGTTAATTGTTTGTAATCTGTTTATATGGTGGTATATGTTACATAAGCAACATTTGCATAACGTTCATCTTTGTCGATTTTATAAATTTAACACAAGATAGAGCAATGTAATTATAATACTATATAACATCATTATATCCAAGTTCTGAAAGCTTACAATAAGTGAGTTCAATATTAAAAGTGTTCTTTTTTATAAATTGTTTCAAATGAAAGCAAATTTAAACATTAAAGCGCAGTTAGTAGGTATTTGGCAGACATTCTGCATATTGTGGCATGAACAGAAGATAACAATTTACACCGTTTCTAATAGCCATGTTACTGTTTTAGCTTGCTTCGTCGTTTGGTTTCTTTAAAATATTAACCGTGAAATAGACGAAATGCCTTGACATAAATGTCAACATGCAATTTTATCTCGTATAAGCATCTGTAATTGTTTTGTGGTTGGCATGAATACAAAATGTGTCATGATATGTGTCATTATATTAAACAAGAGCTGCAGGACTAGTCAGACGGTGACATAACAAAAAAGTCTCTTCAGAAAACTATTGACCGCAGTGAATATTTGAAGTACATAAATGCACCATGCATTTCATTAATTATTTGTGTGTCACCATTGTAAGAATAAATTGCACTTCCAAACTTCTGTTACATAAACAATCTTGTGCTTGGAGTATGTGCTACTCGACTCAGTCCATGCAGGTATGCATATATTTCAGCTAATGTATTGTACATCTTGGCGTATTTCTTAACTAATGTGATTTGTTGTTATAATTACTTGTATGGCAAATTTATCCAATCTTAACATACGGATCTTGACGGATCATTTTGTGTATCGTACACATTTTCAGACGGTTCGTTTTTTTTATTCCACCCACATAATATCCGGGACGAAGACTTTTATCTCAGTTGGATAACACACTACAAACAAGAAATTTTATGGCTGTGCGAATTTAATGCGGCCCCACACAGAACATGCGCTAAACACCAGAAGATGAATACGCTGGGAGCCAGACTTTCTGCCACATTGCTTTAGTCCTTGTCGTCAGCTACCTCTTTACAATTGCAGGCTGCTTTGCTAAAACTCGGTGTAGTATTCCCCGAAACATTCTTCCTATACTTGCTAAGATTATTGCTATCATTGATTATAAAAGGCGTTTTATTTTTCCATGCAAAACTATCAACATTTAAGAATAGCTGGATTGTAGATCTCCTCATGCATTTTTGTCTCATAAATTCAAAAATATTTCCAGACATGGAAAATAACATTAATTTTTTATATCCCCACAGTGTTAAATTTTATTTTCTTATCAAACTTTGAAAAAAGTCATAATTTTCTTAGACAAGTGGGACAGTGCTGGCAGTTTGTCTCCTGCTGTTGTACTACACTTACAGTGGGGCAGTGTTGGCAGTTTGTCTCCTACTGTTGTACTACACTTACAAGTGGGGCAGTGCTGGCAGTTTGTCTGCTACTGTTGTTCTACACTTACAAGTGGGACAGTGCTGGCAGTTTGTCTCCCACTGTTGTACTACACTTACAAGTGGGACAGTGCTGGCAGTTTGTCTCCCACTGTTGTACTACACTTACAAGTGCGGCAGTGCTGGCAGTTTGTCTGTTACTGTTGTACTACACTTACAATTGGGGCAGTGCTGGCAGTTTGTCTCCCACTGTTGTAGTACACTTTCAAGTGGGACAGTGCTGGCAATTTGTCTCCCACTGTTGTACTACACTTACAAGTGGGGCAGTGCTGGCAGTTTGTCTCCTACTGTTGTACTACACTTACAAGTGCGGCAGTGCTGGCAGTTTGTCTCCCACTGGTGTGCTACACTTACAAGTGGGGCAGTGCTGGCAGTTTGTCTCCCACTGTTGTACTACACTTACAAGTGGGGCAGTGCTGGCAGTTTGTCTGCTACTGTTGTTCTACACTTACAAGTGGGACAGTGCTGGCAGTTTGTCTCCCACTGTTGTACTACACTTACAAGTGGGACAGTGCTGGCAGTTTGTCTCCCACTGTTGTACTACACTTACAAGTGCGGCAGTGCTGGCAGTTTGTCTGTTACTGTTGTACTACACTTACAATTGGGGCAGTGCTGGCAGTTTGTCTCCCACTGTTGTAGTACACTTTCAAGTGGGACAGTGCTGGCAATTTGTCTCCCACTGTTGTACTACACTTACAAGTGGGGCAGTGCTGGCAGTTTGTCTCCTACTGTTGTACTACACTTACAAGTGCGGCAGTGCTGGCAGTTTGTCTCCCACTGGTGTGCTACACTTACAAGTGGGGCAGTGCTGGCAGTTTGTCTCCCACTGTTGTACTACACTTACAAGTGGGACAGTGCTGGCAGTTTGTCTGCTACTATTGTACTACACTTACAAGTGGGGCAGTGCTGGCAGTTTGTCTCCTACTATTGTACTACACTTACAAATGGGGCAGTGCTGGCAATTTGTCTCCCACTGTTGTACTACACTTACAAGTGGGGCAGTGCTGGCAGTTTGTCTCCTACTGTTGTACTACACTTACAAGTGCGGCAGTGCTGGCAGTTTGTCTCCCACTGGTGTGCTACACTTACAAGTGGGGCAGTGCTGGCAGTTTGTCTCCTACTATTGTACTACACTTACAAATGGGGCAGTGCTGGCAGTTTGTCTCCTACTATTGTACTACACTTACAAGTGGGACAGTGCTGGCAGTTTGTCTGCTACTGTTGTACTACACTTACAAGTGGGGCAGTGCTGGCAGTTTGTCTCCTACTATTGTACTACACTTACAAATGGGGCAGTGCTGGCAATTTGTCTCCCACTGTTGTACTACACTTACAAGTGCGGCAGTGCTGGCAGTTTGTCTCCTACTGTTGTACTACACTTACAAGTGGGGCAGTGCTGGCAGTTTGTCTCCCACTGGTGTGCTACACTTACAAGTGGGGCAGTGCTGGCAGTTTGTCTCCTACTATTGTACTACACTTACAAATGGGGCAGTGCTGGCAGTTTGTCTCCTACTGATGTACTACACTTACAAGTGGGACAGTGCTGGCAGTTTGTCTCCTACTATTGTACTACACTTACAAATGGGGCAGTGCTGGCAGTTTGTCTCCTACTGATGTACTACACTTACAAGTGGGACAGTGCTGGCAGTTTGTCTCCTACTATTGTACTACACTTACAAATGGGGCAGTGCTGGCAGTTTGTCTCCTACTATTGTACTACACTTACAAGTGGGGCAGTGCTGGCAGTTTGTCTCCCACTGGTGTGCTACACTTACAAGTGGGGCAGTGCTGGCAGTTTGTCTCCCACTGTTGTACTACACTTACAAGTGCGGCAGTGCTGGCAGTTTGTCTCCCACTGGTGTGCTACACTTACAAGTGGGGCAGTGCTGGCAGTTTGTCTCCCACTGTTGTACTACACTTACAAGTGGGACAGTGCTGGCAGTTTGTCTGCTACTGTTGTACTACACTTACAAGTGGGGCAGTGCTGGCAGTTTGTCTGCTACTGTTGTACTACACTTACAAGTGGGGCAGTGCTGGCAGTTTGTCTCCTACTATTGCACTACACTTACAAGTGGGGCAGTGCTGGCAGTTTGTCTCCTACTGTTGTACTACACTTAGAAGTGGAGCAGTGCTGGCAGTTTGTCTGCTACTGTTGTACTACACTTACAAGTGGGGCAGTGCTGGCAGTTTGTCTCCTACTGTTGTACTACACTTAGAAGTGGAGCAGTGCTGGCAGTGTGTCTGCTACTATACTTATGGAAAAACGGTGTTTGCATGATAATAATCAGACCTTCGCACCCACTCTGTGCATACATGTAGGTCGTTTGTTAAGTGGTGCATGTCTTGGAGTCAGTGAATATATGACGACATTAGGGATTTCTTCCTCAAGGAATCGCTTCGATATTTATCCGGACTGACCTTGTGTCAGCATCTGCATGCAGGCCAAAAGTTAGGTTTAAGAGGTTCGCTGAATTGTTACATTTTGTAGCATTTCTTTCGAAATTGTTGGTTCAAATGATTTGCATGTAAGAGTAGAAATTACCTGTGCTGTGACTTGTGCAGATGACATTATATGACACGAGGTACCGTCTTATTTGGGGAAATTCCCAGCTTTTATTTTTTAAGTCAACATATTGGGAGCTGTTTCGCGGCTGTCATCATTGTTATTATTATTACTAGTAATCCATGTTTTAGAGGTAGCCGCATCTGGTTCAGTGGCGATCCTACTCACATACCAATGTCAAATGACAGCTAATATCTGAACTAGGTTTAAGGGTATGATGTTTATCATAAGAAGTTTACAATACTTATTAAGGAAGATGGCACGAAAATACTGATGCTGAACAGAATGTGATCTTAAAATAATCAAAAGAAAAAAACGGCATGAGGTTAATGTTTAACATGTTCCGTGTTATGTCACAATGGTAACATCAGTGTCGACCCGGGTTCAGGCTCTATACCGGTGCTGTCATCATTATATTTGGAAACCATCGTCGTATCTTAGTATAAAAGGTAAGGGTGTTAAAGAGACGAGACAAAACAGGTGGCGCTGGATATGTACACTGTACGTCAGACAAATAAGCATATAGTCTGACGCTCGCGCATTGCAGACGACAAAACAATACACCTTTCACAAGTTTGACAAAATGGACTCCATAAAACATAGGACCATATGTCATCAGGGTGATAGTGATGA
This sequence comes from Sinonovacula constricta, assembly GCA_007844125.1. Lineage (NCBI taxonomy): Eukaryota > Metazoa > Mollusca > Bivalvia > Cardiida > Solecurtidae > Sinonovacula > Sinonovacula constricta. The sequence goes on from CM017565.1 coordinate 51,398,152, forward strand.
CAATCTTTATCATTGCAATAATGAAACATGTCAACTTACCTACATTCTTTCTCCTTTTCTTATAACGAATGGCCACCTGTCAGTCTTCGACAGCGTTCGTAATGCCCGACAAACACGACATGCAAAAGTCAATGACGAAATCTTACGATGAGACCATCCACAGTTCGTAAACCTTTGGTAATTTCCGGCCATCGTCGGTTAGTAAAATGACTTTACGGAAACATCCGACTGATGACGGATGACTTCATGATACTGCAGTGTTGACAGTTTTAAGTTAGAAGAGTCAATCCGGTCGGTGGCTGATGGTTGTGATCTGTCCAGGGACTTAATTGTCGTTAAGGAACAAGGATTTACTTCGTACAACCTAGTTTATTCACGGTAGGAATTATTTAAGATCTTAGGCTAATTTTTATTTGTTCTACATATTATATATACTATATTATTGTATAAATTGATTACAAAATTATATGGTTGGTTACTATAATGTTTACTTTTCGTATCATTAACGTAATCGTTATCTTTAATAAGTGGCGACGGAAACATAGATGTTCATGGGCATGGATTATCTGTAACAGAGCTACGCGCTACTGGTGTTAAACTACTGTATACTACAAATTGTTGTGTTTGTGAGTGTAGTATGAACCTATACGGTGTTGAAACAATTAATTTTCATCCCTTTCACGAATTGTTTTGGTGGACCTTCTCACGTTACCGTCAAGTATTAATGACCAATGTTTGGACAAATACTGCAGACTGCATGCTGCGAGATTAAGTGGTGGCCTTGACAACAGTAGGTGTAATGTCTGCATTTGGCTCACGTTTGGTTATAAATAATAACTAGAAAGGGTAATGTTACAAGTTATGAATTCATGAGCCCCAGGGAATTTAAGACAAGTCAAGGTAGTAGATAAGAATGAATGCAGTTTTGAAACAGGCAATATTTTATACTACTTTTTAATTTAATAAACTTAATATTTAACCATAGTTATAATAATAATAATAATAATAATAATAATAATAATAATAATAATAATAATAATAATAATAATAATAATGATGATGATGATGATGATGATGATGATGATGATGATGATGATGGTGATGATGATTATTATTATTATTATTATTATTATAATTATTATTATTATTATTATTATTATCATCATCATCATCATCATCATCATCATCATCATCATCATCATCATCATCATCATCATCATCATCATCATCGTTATTATTTTATTTTTATTACTGTTATAAAACATCAAGATGGTGGTGATGGTCTTGCACATGTTTATAATGATGTGATTGTTTATGTGTCTTTTATTCGCTGATGATATTGATAAAGAAAGATCAAGTGAATTGATGATGAGGAGGAGGCGGTGGCGCAGGGAGAGGATGATTACGTTGATTTTTGCCAGGTCGGTTACTGACACGTACCGGAGACAATATTTCATTACGCTGCATCGTTTCCAGCACATCGCCACAATGCTCTTAAAATGTCACAAACAAATCATCTAAGCAAACAAAAAATGTTGTTTTGTACAGGGAAAAAAATCATAAACGTCGCTTATTTCTATTCACATGCTCGCCATAATTAATGGATTATAAAATGATAAACGAATCAAAAGCCAAGAGCGACACTGTTTGTGAATGGTGGTATATTTGTATGCAAGCAGGTGCATGGGGGTAATAAATCAAACAATTTGATGGACTGTTGGAAGACACCGGACATGCGCTCGCCTGTGCTGTTTGGTGATAATGTGTACTCAGTCTTAAAATGTCCATCTTCTCCGGTTGATATAACTGTTCTAATCAGTTCTAAAGATCATTAGAGTTCACTAAGACCTTCATTCCAAGAAACAAGTACTACACAGGTTGACCAGTTGCAAAACTTATAAGGATGGTTAAATGATTAACAAGTCAGTCGACTAAAAGAGCCAAATACAAAGATCAATGCACGGCGCTTATGATTAAAATGCGATATAGGTTGGTTCAACATTTTGTCTACATTTCTCTTTCATTCAAATTTTAATAAGATTGTAACACATTTGCTCAAAATGTCAATAATTTACACACTAGCTAATAGAAAATGTCAGTAGTTTACACGCGAGCTAATACAACATGTCAGTAGTTTACACACGAGCTAATACAACATGTCAGTAGTTTACACACGAGCTAATGCAATATGTCAGTAGTTTACACACGAGCTAATGCAAAATGTCAATAGTTTACAGACGAGCTTATACAAAAGGTCGGTAGTTTACACACTAGCAAATACAATATGTCAGTAGTTTACACACGAGCTTATACAAAATGTCAATAGTTTACAGACGAGCTAATACAACATGTCAGTAGTTTACACGCGAGCTAATGCAATATGTCAGTAGTTTACACGCGAGCTAATACAACATGTCAGTAGTTTACACGCGAGCTAATGCAATATGTCAATAGTTTACACACGAGCTAATGCAATATGTCAATAGTTTACACACGAGCTAATACAACATGTCAGTAGTTTACACGCGAGCTAATGCAATATGTCAATAGTTTACACACGAGCTAATACAACATGTCAGTAGTTTACACGCGAGCTAATGCAATATGTCAGTAGTTTACACGCGAGCTAATACAAAATGTCAATAGTTTACAGACGAGCTAATACAACATGTCAGTAGTTTACACGCGAGCTAATGCAATATGTCAGTAGTTTACACACGAGCTTATACAAAAGGTCGGTAGTTTACACACTAGCAAATACAATATGTCAGTAGTTTACACGCGAGCTAATGCAATATGTCAGTAGTTTACACACGAGCTTATACAAAAGGTCGGTAGTTTACACTCTAGCAAATACAATATGTCAGTAGTTTACACACGAGCTAATACAAAATGTCAATAGTTTACAGACGAGCTAATACAACATGTCAGTAGTTTACACGCGAGCTAATGCAATATGTCAGTAGTTTACACACTAGCAAATACAATATGTCAGTAGTTTACACGCGAGCTAATGCAATATGTCAATAGTTTACAGACGAGCTAATACAACATGTCAGTAGTTTACACGCGAGCTAATGCAATATGTCAGTAGTTTACACACTAGCTTATACAAAAGGTCGGTAGTTTACACACTAGCAAATACAATATGTCAGTAGTTTACACACGAGCTAATGCAAAATGTCAGTAGTTTACACGCGAGCTAATGCAAAATGTCAGTAGTTTACACGCGAGCTAATGCAAAATGTCAGTAGTTTACACACTAGCTAATGCAATATGTCAGTAGTTTACACGCGAGCTAATGCAAAATGTCAGTAGTTTACACGCGAGCTAATGCAAAATGTCAGTAGTTTACACGCGAGCTAATGCAATATGTCAGTAGTTTACACGCGAGCTAATGCAATATGTCAGTAGTTTACACGCGAGCTTATACAAAAGGTCAGTAGTTTACACACTAGCTTATACAAAAGGTCAATAGTTTACACACGAGCTAATACAAAAGGTCAGTAGTTTACACACTAGCTTATACAAAAGGTCAGTAGTTTACACACTAGCTTATACAAAAGGTCAGTAGTTTACACACGAGCTAATGCAATATGTCAGTAGTTTACACACGAGCTTATACAAAAGCTCAGTAGTTTACACACAAGCAAATGCTAAAGTTAAGCTGTTAAAATTCCAACAAAAAACGAAAGAAGATGAAAGTTGAGAAGCAGCTTGCAAAAGACAAATTTTAAAATGAAAAATAATTACTTACATTAGTCTGTGGATGATTTATTAAATACCAATTTCGTTGATGCTAGTAAATGAATTATCGAATGGAATTATCAAATGGAGATTCCTTATAGGATAGTAATATTTTTATATGGAAAAAAGTCCACTGAACTTCTTGTTTATGAAGCCATATGTCACACCATATGCTGATATAATATTAACAGTTTACGTACTAAATCATATCGTCTATCATTATATTTCACCCTTTGTCAACATGTTATAAAAGCATAGATCGATGTATATAATATGCATGTACATTTAGATCATAGGTTATATTATTCCTTATTATTACCAACCTTCTTTTGTGCATTTATCAATAGTCTTAAAATCAGTGTATTTGAAACTGATATTTTTTCGTGTTTCTCTGTTCTGATTGTTTGGATTAAATTGTTAATCTTCTCTCAAGGAGACAATACAGATCATTACATGTTACACCAAACGTATGTACCGAACTTTATCTCCACTGATTGTCATTGTCTCAAACCTTCTTCTCCGATAATCTACAGTGCTTGTATTGCTTTCACCTGACGCGTTGGACGCCTATAATAATGGGACACATTGGAAATATGTAAATAAGAGAAACTGAGTCTATTTTAAGGACGCTCGGAATCCTGACACTTCTGGTCCTACTGCGTTTAATAGCCTAAATTTGTTTTTGTTTGTTTTAATTTTGTTGTTTTTTTTTCGTTGTTATTTGTTCGCTGTTGTGGCAGAAAACGCGAGATCCAAGTTTACTTTTTTCATCTTTAGTCTATAAAAACATCTAAACCTGTCCTTGAAGGTAAATCTACTCGGACTTTCGGTTACTAGGGCTGCATGCTAACATGACGCTAGATTATCTTTAAACAACAAAACAGTACTATCAGCCAAAATTAGCTTATTTTGAAAGATACACTGAATATATAAGGCAAAAACTGATTTTAGGAGCAAGGTTTATATCAAATTTAAGATTTTCACAATAATATTATGTTAGATGTAAAGAATTATGCAGATTCGAGCAAATCAATTTTCTTTCTTCGAATTACTTACATCTTTAAGAATTTATAAAGTGATTTCAGTTGCTTTTTCATTTCTATATGTTTCGATGTTTAGGTTAATATGTATATATGTTTAAATGTATATGTTTATATGTATATGTTTATGTTTATGTGTATATGTTTATATGTTTATGTTCATATGTTAATGTTTATATGTATATGCTCATGTTTATATGTATATGTTTATATGTGTATGTTTATGTTTATATGTTTATCTGTTTATGTTTATCTGTCTATGTTTATATGTTTATGTTTATGTTTATATGTATATGTATATGATTATATGTTAATGTTTGTTTATGTTTATATGGTTATGTTTATGTTTATATGTTTGTGTATATATGTTTATGTTTATATGTTATGTTTATATGTTTATGTTAATGTTTGTATGGTAATGTAGATATATATTTATGCTTGTACGTATGTGTATGTTTATATTTATGTTTATATGTATATGTTTATGTTTATATGTTCATGTTTTTCTTTTTGGAGATTAATATTTCCTGAAAAATTCAAATAAAAACAGACTTTGCCTTGCTTTAACCACTTCCCCTGTTTCACTTTTGCATCGCCTTTGAACAATCACTCCAGTGACATTTCTTGAATTCGCTAGAATAATCGCAGAAAAGTGTCATCAGTCATCTGCGATCGTCGAATGTTAAACGTGTGAGAAGTTTGATTTAATATAGATGTTGTTAAAGACTAAAATCTTAAACAGTTTATATATTCAAACGTTATTTTGTTGATGTCATTTTTTGGATATAAATATTAAGCTATTCAAGAATATCGACAATTTGTATATGAATACGGATTCTTTATTCTAAAAGTTTATATTAAGTTTCTTGAAGTAACTTTTTATACGAGAAACAAACAACACACACATTTTCGGCTATTATTATTTAACTCTCATTTGTCTCAAAGCCACGTTTTGAATTAATCACGTGCCAATTTTAAACCACATAAATACCTTAACACTCAATCATGGTGATTTTTTTAGATTAAGAAGCTTCATGCCAACATGCACGATTCGAGAAATAACGACTCCAGGGTTACCAACCCGACCTCCAGCGACATATTGTCTGCTCGAATTCAAACATATTAGTGACGAAAGATACTTCATTTGTTGCCATCACGACCCCACTCGTATTCCAATCACGTATTATAACGATTCGACACAATAAACATATAATCTTATAGTTTAGACAGCCAGATCTACGTATATTTGCAATATCGAACTTAAAGTATTTTGCATTTGCATTATCTTCTTACATAATTTATCATTTGACTTACGCTCTATTTTCATATTTCGATCTATGCCGTACAAAAGAAGGATATATTAACTACATGAACCATTAATTCTCAAACTCTTAAGTTCCTAATTTTATGTTTTGTACATTTTAGCACTTCAGTGAAGTACGTTGACATAGCAACAAGTTTCGGTTATTGGTGTAACAAATGTGCGAAGTTTTGTGGAGTACACATTTGAAATTTGCGAAACCTTAAAGGAATCATATCTGAGTTTAATGTAAAATTCATTTTAAAGACTTAAAGGAAAATGGTGGAACATGTACTGTTACTACTTTAATCAATGGATATTACACATCGACTCATATTTTGTATTATTTACTTCACAGAATGGTATAAAACTATCGTTAGTGAGTTAGATTTCACTTGAATGTAAATAACATGCCTGCCATATGCCATATTTTAGGATCATAAGAACCGGCGTTGATAAACCGTCTTGTTTCTTTTTTTGTAAGATAACAGCCTCTTATCAAAATACACAACTTTGCCGTCAGTGTTGTGGATAGAGGCAGAAGGTTGAAGGTCAGATCACAGTGGTACAGCAAAACGTGATGTGAGGAGTGTGGCGAGAGAGATGGTCACCGGTTACGTCATACGAACCACGTTTCACTAAATGGTGTATTTCTGCGCACTCGAGAGTTGTTTATTTATCAGATCGATGTTCGTAAGTGTTGTTTTTATATTTACATTCACATTTTTATCTAGTTCAACCTTAGACAGCTTAGGCATATTAATGAAAATATTTTATGATTCTGAGATGGGAGTTACCGTGTGTTACACTGCCTATCGTGTTACATCTTATCACAAGAATACATAGAACTACTTTTTTGCTGCGCTAGGGATAGTTGAATTATGTTAGGTCGGTTACATTAAAGTGAAGAAGTAGCACTGTAGTCACTGCTTACAAAGCCAACGGTATTGCAATAAATGAACCAATGTTTTTGATACAACATTGCACTTTTTCACATTTATAGGCATCACGGTTTAAAATATGATACGTAAGCTCGCTACTTGGCATCTTGTGAGCGAAATTATATACCTTACTTTTCCTAAATACACATATTTAAATTCATACAAATAAATATAAGATTTTCTTAGACTTTATAACTGGAGTAACAGGATGGAATGTTTAAATACCGCTGGCAAACCTTTTGTAATCCAAAGCCATCACAAAAGTTGATTTTTTTTCCCCTGTGATTTCCTCATTTAGGGAAATACGGACAATCGAATGGAGAAAGTGACGTCTATATGGTTCAACTTCCCGCCATGGGGGTAAAATTTTGCACAAAGATATTCTTGACGTAATTGCAAATGTAAGAATCGTTATATCATCGAGTTACCCACCTCCACCACAATATATATGGTTAACATCCCAAACAACTCTTGCCATTGTATCTCTTTGTTTAAAGGGTTCACTTTTGACCTACTGTTTTATTTTGTCGTCATTTATATGATTCGAATCACGACACTGATATTAGTCAAAAGTACAACGACTCCCAAAGTCTATTGTGTATTTACATAGTCATAAAAGCACAGATGTCATATGGATATAAGGAAGTGATGTGGTTTATGTCCTTCACAACTGTCGAAAGGTGTCGACTCATTTTTGGACACAGCCGCCCACTGTTCAGCAGTTGGTGTTTTCTAGTAGGAGTTGTTTAAACGGTGTACTCAGGAACCGCACTTGATTATAGCTATTAGTAAGGTTAATATTAGTTTTGAACACAAAATATATTGAAACTTATTTTGACGTTTTGATAAATTTAGCTACCTAATGTATTGTTATGTTGGGTCTTTGTATTATGACATAAACTGATTTATTGTGATTTAATTGAAAAACGATATAGAATACAAATTAAAGAATAAACCGCTTTGCGCCACACACGCCTCCCTCACTAAGACGTAATATGTGTGACGTAACCAGTTCTGTGGGATTGTGACCTTCACGTCCGCAGTTAAATCTGGCGCAGTAAATTAACCGTTGTTGGCTTCTTACATTATAACCGTCTATATAGGTTCTACTTCCTGTCCACTACACTGAAAGTAGAATTTGTGTTCATTTTCAGAAGGGTCGCTATTACAAAGGATCACAAAACTAAATATCTTCACAGGTTGTCCGTGTTTCAAAATGTGACTGTATGTGGCCATGTTTTTCATTATGCTTTTCCGATGCAGTGAACAGCCCAGTACTCGCAACTCTTCTATTTATATATGTTGATGCGTCAGTGTCCGAGTGCTGACCGTTGACCCCAGCCTCTCTCAAATCTGCGACTTCCGACCCAACTGAGCCGAGAAATTGAAAATGCAAAAGTGCAGTGCGGCTGCCAATACCTTTAAGGTCTATATCTACCAAAACACAGAAATATAGAAATGATATTAGTTATGTTAAACTGTTAAAGGAAAACAAATATAAATAACTTCACTTATTTGTTTTATTTGTCTACGCTTATCTCTAATTTCTATTAGATTGTGAGACCGGAAGAACGAACGTTTTCCAAAGCAACAAAATAACCTTAACGTAAATATATGGTCACTCATTCAACAACACTTGTCTATCTTGTCTCGGACACAATATCTTTAATGAAGAAAGAATATTGACATAAAGGGTGGATACGTTCTGTCACTAGAAGTGCAGACACTCAGAAATAACTTCACGATGCCCCGTTTCATCAGGGGCCATAACTTCTGTATAAATCTTGAAATCATGTTGTCGTGTAAAATAACATTCTTACTGATACAATAACCATGTTCACAACATTCCAAAAGCGCACATTTTGCGAGGTCAGCACAGGCCAAACTTTGTTTTAGTGTTTAAGATCAAAGACAGTGCAGTAAAGTACTGTAATTAAAACAGGTAAGTACATGTATAAATAACATGAAACTAGAACACATTTTTCAGTGGCCGATGTCCTCGGGTCAACATCCTTCGTTATTTATATACACGTGTTAAATTGTAGGCATCGTTGTACACCACACTCACCAGTAAACACTGTTTGTCATTTTCATAAACCTTGGTCGTAAAAAGGTCATTTTGGTAATGTGTATATAAATATATTGCATTTCGTCACTTTGTTTTCTTGTGACTATAAAAATGTTCCGGCAAACACTACATGTAGATTGGGTTTGTCAAGTTACTTTTTTAAACTTTTTTGTGTGTGCAAAATTTAAAGTTGATTAATTTACTTAAAACTGTAATAGGAATGGTCTGTATAATTTCAATCGAAGCCAAGAAAGGCTTAACAATGTTCTGAACGTATGAACTTTGGCATAATACCCCGAAAATATCATTTATAGTTAATATTATTGCAAAGAGCCTTAAAATTGTATATATATAAATGATAAAATTAACAAATGGAAACATTGATGGAAGATATGTGCATTGTGACTTAGTTCACTGTATCCCTCTCTTGTTAGCTAAGTCTTTTACTTCGTGAATTATGATAATTAATCAATATGAATGTAATATAAACAATGTTGTCTATGACCAATACACCACTCGTTGTACCTTGATCATACACGATGGTTTGGGGACTTTGGTTTTGATCAATAATCATGAACAAGCATAAAATTTTATTCAACGCATTTTCAGCCGTGTTATCAATCCATGACATGTGTATTGATGCCAAAACAGTAAAAATTGATTTCATATATAAATAAATATACAAATTATATAAATATAATAGAATTAACAAAATTCTTTATATATATCTGGCGAATACAACAACAAACACTTTATTTTCAATAATATATTTTCTTTATTGCTAATTCTTATAGAAATATTAACGCCTATACTATCAATGTCATCAACAGTATGCAGCATAACACCTTGGATACCATGAAGTCATTCGCCATTGCAGGCTTAATGCTTTCTCGTGTTATGTTTGGTAAGATGCACGTTTTCGAAAGAAGTACACCGCTATTCCGCACTTGCTCCGACAGTGGTATTAATTGATTAAGTTTTGTACGTTTCCGAAATAAATGCAATAATGGCCCGTGTAATATATTGTTAACAAGCAAATTGATTACTGAAAAATGATATTCTATGGTACTGATTATAAACCAGACTAGTTTATGTTTTTTCTTTAAGTTAATAATGAGATGTAATCTTGTTTATGTGTACCATTGATTCACTATTTTCACCGCGCGCATGATTGATTAGATGCATTTTTCAGTGTTATTATTTTCTTCAAACATTGCGTCGTTATTTTTCCTGTCAGCGGCTCTGTTCCTCCCATGAATGTTTTTTTTCTGCAACGTCTTTGATTTGATCTTAAACACGACTGATTAAATCAGAGCTAGTGTTGACCTGACAATATAAACGTTCCTGAAAATGAAATCATAGTGTATCAGGTGATATTGACAATCAAGGTTTTAGTGCCTTCAATGTTCAAAAAGTACAAATAACATCAAGATTTACACAAAATTTTTAACGGTACTGGAACGTGCCAAATTGGTGGTTTTAACAAATATGTTGCTACCGTTATGTAGTTGTGTGTTCTTTACATAACTATCAATGCATCTTACAAGAACTTTTTATACCATTACCCGCTTGAAACTAGACAGTAGTTACAAACAATGTGCGCTTTCCTTACAGCAAGTTTTATTGCATGCATACTTTTTATTGTCGCCATTTACAGAGGCTATTTAATTAAAAATTAAAGATTCGATAAAAAAGTGCAAAGAATTCCGGAAATTTAATTGTTTCCTATTAAGAAAGTTTCGATGCATTACAATAACGTTTCCAGCAAGCCATACTGTGCTTGATGTTTATGCTGTGGATTGACAATATTTAATCGGCTTTATGGATTGACAATATTCAATCTTCTCTATGGATTGACAATATTCAATCTACTCTATGGATTGACAATGTTAAATCTACTCTATGGAATGAAAAAATTAATCTACTCTATGGAATGACAATATTCAATCTACTCTATGGATTGACAATATTTAATCTACTCTATGGATTGACAATATTCAATCTACTCTATGGATTGACAATATTCAATCTACTCTATGAATTGACAATATTCAATCTACTCTATGGATTGACAATGTTAAATCTACTCTATGAATTGACAATATTCAATCTACTCTATGGATTGACAATGTTAAATCTACTCTATGGATTGACAATATTTTATCTTCTCTATGGATTGACAATATTCAATCTACTCTATGGATTGACAATATTCAAACTGCTCTATGGATTGACAATATTTAATCTACTCTATGGATTGACAATATTCAATCTACTCTATGGATTGACAATGTTAAATCTACTCTATGGAATGAAAAAATTAATCTACTCTATGGATTGACAATATTTTATCTTCTCTATGGATTGACAATATTTAATCTACTCAATGGATTGACAATATTCAATCTACTCTATGGATTGACAATATTCAATCTACTCTATGGATTGACAATATTCAATCTACTCTATGGATTGACAATATTCAATCTACTCTATGGATTGACAATATTCAATCTACTCTATGGATTGACAATATTCAATCTACTCTATGGATTGACAATATTCAATCTACTCTATGGATTGACAATGTTAAATCTACTCTATGGAATGAAAAAATTAATCTACTCTATGGATTGAGAATATTTAATCTACTCTATGGATTGACAATATTTAATCTACTCTATGGATTGACAATATTTAATCTACTCTATGGAATGACAATATTCAATCTACTCTATGGATTGACAATGTTAAATCTACTCTATGGAATGAAAAAATTAATCTACTCTATGGATTGAGAATATTTAATCTACTCTATGGATTGAGAATATTTAATCTACTCTATGGATTGACAATATTTAATCTACTCTATGGATTGACAATATTTAATCTACTCTATGGAATGACAATATTCAATCTACTCTATGGATTGAGAATATTTAATCTACTCTATCGATTGACAATATTTAATCTACTCTATGGAATGACAATATTCAATCTACTCTATGGAATGAAAAAATTAATCTACTCTATGGATTGAGAATATTTAATCTACTCTATGGATTGAGAATATTTAATCTACTCTATGGATTGACAATATTTAATCTACTCTATGGATTGACAATATTTAATCTACTCTATGGAATGACAATATTCAATCTACTCTATGGATTGAGAATATTTAATCTACTCTATGGAATGACAATATTCAATCTACTCTATGGATTGAGAATATTTAATCTACTCTATCGATTGACAATATTTAATCTACTCTATGGATTGACAATGTTAAATCTACTCTATGGAATGAAAAAATTAATCTACTCTATGGATTGAGAATATTTAATCTACTCTATCGATTGACAATATTTAATCTACTCTATGGAATGACAATATTCAATCTACTCTATGGATTGACAATGTTAAATCTACTCTATGGAATGAAAAAAATAATCTACTCTATGGATTGAGAATATTTAATCTACTCTATGTATTGACAATATTTAATCTACTCTTTGGATTGACAATATTTAATTTACTCTTTGGATTGACAATATTTAATCTACTCTATGAATTGACAATATTCAATCTACTCTATGAATTGACAATATTTAATCTACTCTTTGGATTGACAATATTTAATCTTCTCTATGAATTGACAATATTCAATCTACTCTATGGATTGAGAATATTCAATCTACTCTATGGATTGACAATATTTAATTTACTCTATGGATTGACAATATTCAATCTACTCTATGGATTGACAATATTCAATCTACTCTATGAATTGACAATATTCAATCTACTCTATGGATTGACAATATTCAATCTACTCTATGAATTGACAATATTCAATCTACTCTATGAATTGACAATATTCAATCTACTCTATGAATTGACAATATTCAATCTACTCTATGGATTGACAATATTCAATCTACTCTATGGATTGACAATATTCAATCTACTCTATGGATTGACAATATTCAATCTACTCTATGAATTGACAATATTCAATCTACTCTATGAATTGACAATATTCAATCTACTCTATGGATTGACAATATTCAATCTACTCTATGGATTGACAATATTTAATCTACTCTATGGATTGACAATATTCAATCTACTCTATGGATTGACAATATTCAATCTATTCAATGAATTGACAATATTCAATCTATTCAATGGATTGACAATATTCGTTCTTCTCTGTGGGTTGATCATATTCCGTCTCCTCTATGGATTGAATATATTTAATCAGCTTTTCAGACTAATTCCCCGGAATAGTGTGCATATATCGGCCGACCAGACCTTAGTTGGCCACAATGGTCACTGTCGTCATCAACCAATCGCTGCCATTCATTCATGCTATCCATATCACGCGCGCCTCAACTACATGCACATAAAATTAATGTGATGTCATGCACATGACCTTTCTTGTGACCCCTAAGTTAGTTGTGAATAAATGTTATTAATTGGTTGGTACTGTCTAATATGTGTGTCAGTTATTTAAGGTCTTCTCAAAACTTCTTTCTATCATACATTCCTTGACGTTACAAAGAATTTTTTTCTTAGGAAATCAAAATTTTTACGACACCGTTTTCTTTTTTTCTGAAGTCAATTATTTTGCAAACGGTTAAATGGTATGCTTGTTCTTTAATTAGAGAAACTTATCAAGTGTAAATCTTTGAACGTCTCTTCAATTGAGTTATTTTCTGTCATCCTGCACATGCAACACCGCGAAATGCAATTTTGTTAGTCTCAATTAAAAGAAAAAGTAAAAATCCTGATCAGACAGCTACAAGCCGGAACTGCTTCCTTCAAACTATTGTCGAAGTCCTGACCAAATTGTGCTTGCAAAGCGTGATGTAAACATGCTCCTTAGTAAGTCTTTGATTGTCTGTAGTTACTATGGTTGTCTATGATTGCCATTGTCTGTCTATGGTTGTCTGTAGTAACTATGGTTGAATATGCTTGCCATTGTCTGTCTATGGTTGTCTGTAGTAACTATGGTTGTCTATGCTTGCCTTTGTCTGTCTATGGTTGTCGGTAGTTACTATGGTTGTCTATGCTTGCCATTGTCTGTCTATGGTTGTCGGTAGTTGCTATAGTTGTCTATGCTTGCCATTGTCTGTCTATGGTTGTCTGTAGTTACTATGGTTGTCTATGCTTGTCATTGTCTGTCTATGGTTGTCGGTAGTTACTATGGTTGTCTATGCTTGTCATTGTCTGTCTATGGTTGTCTGTAGTTACTATGGTTGTCTGTACTTGTCATTGTCTGTCTATGGTTGTCTGTAGTTACTATGGTTGTCTATACTTGTCATTGTCTGTCTATGGTTGTCGCTGAGTGTTTACGGTTGTGTGTGGTTGTTGTTGACTTTCTGTGGAAGGGGAATACCCGAATGGTAGAACTTTCAGGCCGCAAACATATACACACATATCGGTACACATATAGACACATATCGGCACACATATACACACATATCGGTACACATATACACACATATCGGCACACATATACACATATATCGGTACACATATAGACACATATCGGCGCACATATACACATATATCGGTACACATATAGACACATATCGGCGCACATATACACATATATCGGTAAACATATACACATATATCGGTACACATATAGACAAATATCGGCGCACATATACACACATATCGGCACACATATAGACACATATCGGCACACATATACACACATATCGGCACACATATACACACATATCGGCACACATATACACACATATCGGTACACATATAGACACATATCGGCACACATATACACAAATATCGGCGCACATATACACACATATCGGCACACATATAGACACATATCGGCACACATACACACAAATATCGGCGCACATATACACACATATCGGCACACATATACACATATATCGGCACACATATACACACATATCGGCACACATATACACACATATCGGTAAACATATAGACACATATCGGCACACATATACACATATCGGTACACATATACACACATATCGGTACACATATAGACACATATCGGCACACATATACACACATATCGGCACACATATACACATATATCGGTACACATATAGACACATATCGGCGCACATATACACATATATCGGTACACATATAGACACATATCGGCGCACATATACACATATATCGGTAAACATATACACATATATCGGTACACATATAGACAAATATCGGCGCACATGTACACACATATCGGTACACATATAGACACATATCGGCACACATATACACACATATCGGTACACATATACACACATATCGGTACACATATACACACATATCGGTACACAAAGGTGCTTTAACTCACTGTTTTGCTGGTTCGAATTCCCGTCAAAAAAATTGTATTTTCATAGTTTTAAAATCCATGACATACATGATAACTCGGTATGTCTTCAGCACCTATCATCTAAATGGTGGTAGTTACCAAAAATAGCTTTCCAAATCGAATATTATAATAATTATTTCTTTAAAACATGTATTTTATAATATACCCATTAACAAGAAATGAAATACAAGTTAATCTAAGTTACATCTAATAAGTAGTATTTACATTGTTTTAGGAAGTACTAGTTATAAATATTATTCTCTTTACTGGATTCGAATCATTGCTAATTAATATTAATTAATTAATATTAATTTTGATTTTTGAAGTCCTTGTACTCCATTTGGCCAGGATACTGATTTGAATATTAAAAGTTATCTCTATATTATAATATGACATACCATCGGGATTATTTTCCTGCAGAACCTGTATTTGAGAAATGTAATCAACCATGAACGCACAAGTTAAAGCGCGGGTCACGATACCGACCGGCTCAACACGTTTATATTAACCACAACATGTTTATTGCGACCACCGTGCCCTCCACGTTTGACAGATAATGTAATTCGCTTTTATTTGTGAGATTTGATTTTTGTTGCATGTCAACATGCTACTGAAATTATTCCTTTGTACTTTTTCCTTTGTTATGATTAATGGCATCCGAAAATGATCGTGATAATTATTTTACATAATGTTTTAGACTTGTTTGGTAATATTTAAGACCACATCATTTTCAGACAAGTTTGTGTAACAACATTTAAACTACGACACGTTTAGTTGGTTAAATGCCTCTATACCTTCAAGTTATTAGCTGAAGCCGACCAAATGCTTACATGATAATATGACATCGGCGGATAAAACCGAAAATAGAAAGATAAATATGAAAAAGGTATTAAAACGTAGAATTCTATACCAAATATTATATTGATACTTATTTATAAATAGTTAACATATTTTCTTTGTACATTCAAAATACTGTTTAAATGGGAAGACACGTTTCCACAAATCATGAGAATTCGATGCGTCTTAGTACAGAAGTCACTGAAATCTAATGACGTCAATTTCACTGTCGACCTAAGAGCGTATGGAACTTATATCAATCAATAATTTACAAATTTTATTGTTTTGCAAATTATGTCACGAGATTATTTGAAGTAAATCTGAAACCAAAGAAGAAATATTTCATTTTAATATTTTGCTAATATGTCATTTGATGACACAGCGTGGTATCCTATGTGAAGATGTTTAATACTTTGTGTTTATATGTTATTGAATCGTAAATTGTTTGTAATATCTTTTGAATGTGAATAGGTTTTGAAAACACAATTGCAGAATGTGGTGTACATTAGCACTTTCTCTTATTAAAATGTTTAAATTACAAATACTGTCAAATATATCATTGCAACCGTATATGTATGTTTTAAGCAATGTGGCCGGCTTATGTCAACGAAAATTACGAGAAACATTAACTTCCTTGATCAATCAGTTTAAACTGAAGCCGGGAGATTTCTCAAGGAGGCTCGCCATAGAAAGCTCTACAAGTAATTAGTGCATTATCAAAACAAACAAATTAATCGCCATCACTGCAGCCACACGTAACAAGATATTGCCGACATTTTGCCGCGTCATAAAGCTCAATGACATTGTTTGACAAAGAGAAATGTAAACTTAACGACCAGATAAATAGAATGACTTTCTTTTGTACCTTGTCAGGACACATCTGTATGTGATTAAAGACGCATAAATATTCAGGGGATGTCCTCTGTCATTTAGTAAAAAGGTACATTTGAACCAATGAAATTCATCTCTGAACTTTTTATACCGACATGATGTAAATAGATTGGTGTATTTACAGTTTGATATTTTTAATCATGATGTAATTATTTGTTGTAATTATGGATTATAATCCTAGAAAATCTTACTTTTGGAAAGATGGTAGAAAGATAAGAATTTTACGTATTATTTGCAATACTCTCGATGATTCATAGTGCAACTTTTAGGCAAATAAGAAATTAATTAAATACTAGCGTATTTAAACAAAAGGTGATCTCGTTTAATTATGTAGCATTACTTTTGGTACACAATATATACATTGTTCTACAGTTTTATAGAAAATAGTATTTTATCGTCTAAGCCTTTTTTGCAATTAAATTCGCTGAACTGAGATTATAAAATGTACTCATGAAGCAGGTCATGAACTATTGTGCATTTTATATTACTAGTTTCATCACATAGAATATAAGGTGGCGTTGATGTTAGTCCTTCAAATAAGCTTAATTATTACATGAACTATATAAAGACGCAACACGATTGGTCATCCCCCCTCACCCCCCCCCCCCCCCTCCCCCCCCCCCCCCCCCCAAGAAAAAAAGTCGAGTCAATAAATATAGATATTGGCCCGCTTTCGGTGATATTAACCGGTCTATTAATAGAATGCGAAATTTCCATAAATAGTATGCGCGCGCATCTACAAAACTTACTTAGAATTATACGCATTTTGGGGTACTCGTCCCAAACGAACAATATTCACGAAGATAATAATTTAAGAAATAAAATCTTTTTATTATTAACTGTTTATAGTTCATGTAATTAAAAGTTATTTACTTATTAGTTGGGAAATTTGCTGTTGACAGTGGCCGCAAAAATCGTTATTGACGGTCAATATCACAGCATATTTCCCAGCTTATAAGTAAAAAATTGAATAATAGGACATAATTGGATAAAACAAGCAGTTTTAATTCAATAATGCTTGAATCTAATTGTATATCAGTTTCACCAATTGTATAATAATTGGATGATTATAGGCGTGACTGACATCCTATGGTGTTCAGATGCGATTCAAACGTTAAAAAGATGTGAATCGTAAGGTATTAAAGTTTGTATAGGAGTTGGAGTGAAACACCAGACAACAATACTATTGGCAGCGATGTCAGGATCTATAAGGAACTCGACATTTTGTATATAAACAAATACATAATGCACGAGATACTGATGCAAGTGAAACACTATTTACTTGAATTTGTTTCCAGGCAGTGTTTTTTTTCAATTTTGTAAGAAAGAAAGCAACAACAAAAAAAAAAAAAAAAAAAGAAAAAAAAAGAAAAAAGAATTTATGTGCTTCTGTTCTGTTCTGGCCTGTTTAGTTTTGTTATTCGTTTTATGACATGCAATGGTTAAGCAAAACGAAGTTAACTGTGTTGTTTTTACAAAATGAGAGAGATTCTCTAAACTTACACGTTGTCTCTGAACCGATTTATCGATGTAAATTAGCGTGTTAATATGTCCGCTTAATGTCCTCCTTTCCAATACCATTTTCTTTAAATAGCTTAAATTACTTTTGTATTGATATGTGGATAATAATGTATAACTACAATCACTGTGATATTCATTGAAACTTTATTTGGAATCAACTTTCTGGTTATACCGCACCCACTTTGTATTGTCCTTATGACATGTTGCTGACATATCGATTGTTCCATTATAATCTGGGTAATCTATGGTAATTTTGATATAAAAGGTGTCAAACTGATATATTTGCAGCTGATAATCCTCATTAGTATCGCTTACAATATACCCGGAATCGTTCCATAGCAGCAGCATTTAATTTCTTCCTATTATAAAAACAGTAAACACTTGAAAACTTATGATACAGGTACTGAAGACATGCGACAGTTCATCGTGAGAAATTTTAATGTTTTGAGACAATTTTAGTTGTCTTTTCGTGACATTATTAAAGACGCTTTCTGAAACTGAGTTTATACAATTCATTTTCTAGTGATTGTTCACCATTTCGGCCTGGTCAATTGTTAATGAAAATAACCTTTACAGATATTTTCTGTTTTGACATATGCATGAATGCATCCGCTTCAAACGTGTCTCTGCTATATCTTTAACAAGAAACATTGACCTTGGGTTGTTGTATCCGCGCTCCCAGCTTGTTTGATGCGGTAACATCTTGAATATACATGTATCTTAACGAGTTTCATCTTCATGTACAAGTTACTTAAAAACCTCCGTTCACATGACAAAGTGGCAGTTTAACGGCAGTTTGTGATTGACAAGCTAGTGATGACCACAGTGCGTACCACGTTGGAATAAATGAATATTGAAATATTAATGCTAGTAGGACATCGGGTTTAGTTCTTCCTAATGAAGAAGAGCAGAGTTAGTCGATGGCCGACCATTATACTAGAAACGTTTGCAGATTGTGTTCTTGAAAACTTTATACTTTTGGAAATCAAGTTATAACTAATACCGATCGAACAGGTTCTCTCAAATAATGGTTGGCCACGATGGCATTTCGATCATATCAATGCACTATAGACATATGTATGTACTGCTTTTACTTATAAAAATAAGAAAAAGAAAATAATTAAAGTTTTTTTTAAATAGTTGTATACCCTTATATGCGCTTCATCTATACAAAGTCAATCAATGATAAAGACATGTATTAATTACATGTAAGTTAACTACTATCACAGCTGTTGACCACAAGCTTATTAGTATTATTAGTTATTAGTATATCCCTACGATATATCTGTATATGCAGTATTGTACAACCATACCTATCTCGGCTATCTCACCTCAATCCATCATCTACATTCAGGACCCAGTATGTACATGTAATATTGTGCTAGCTAGCCACGGATTGACCCCAATCTCCATCTAATTCTGACAGATATTATTGCCAGTGATGGTAATAACCAGTAATAACCATATATATCATGTAAGAATGGCTATCCAGGGAGGCTCAATAAAGGGATTGCGTGTCCAACTGACCTCTGACCAATAAATATTCTTACTCGAGTATTTTATCTATCAAAACACTGAAAGCAGGAACAATGAATAAGGAATACAGGCCATCGAACATGTTCCCTGAATTACAGGATTCACAGTAAACTCAAATTCTACTGTTCCATCTGCACATTAGACCAGTCTATACATCGATCCACAACCACTCTTATCACCTGTTTTACGGCAGATATTTATATAGAACAAGTCATACGACTTAAATGACAATGATTCTTAAAAAAGGTATGAAAAGTAAAAGTAAGGAAAACACGTATTTGGTGTTTTTAAAATCGACCCAAGAAACACAAAACTTATTTTAAAGGGAAAGACGTAACAAAATAAAGCAATTAGTCATTATACCGAATGCAAACGGAAACGGAAGTATTTTCCCCAATCAGGAGTGCGGTCGCCATGTTGATTAGATTGTGGTCGATGCAGACGGTGTATCAAGTATAATGCTTAATAAATGCGATATGACATGTAAGAGCAAGTGATCCATTTTTGTGAATAAAGTTATTTAACAAGCGAGTGTTCAAAAGGAATTAATTAAAGTTGAATGGAAATGCTTTCCAATCGACAGTCGAAGTTAAGGACTCCAAATAAAATTGTGAGACAAAAAATACTTGGCAGCATATAAAGGTTACAGGAAAGCATTTTCAGTTGTGCAATTACTGTCGCATTTTTTATCACTGTATACCTTATGTAATACACTTTTATAAAACCCGTAAAAATAAAATACATGCGTCACATAGAATCGTTATTTCTCTTCTTCGTTCTTTATAAGAAAAGTGATTGCTTTGTTATCATAAGTTTTGCAATACAAAATCTAGTTTCAATGGAAGAAGCGCTGGTTGTGAATACGTTTTGATAAGATTTGTCTTTCTTGTTCATTTCAGACAATGCCATCCCTTACTGTATGTCTGATGTTTGTTGTGGTGTTGTTGCCAACCTATGACATCGATGCACAACAAGCGTCCTCTATAACTGCCATAAACAGGTGAGTTTTATGGATGTGCTCTTATTACAGACACCGTCTTTAATAATATGACGGAGTGATTGTGCAGTTTTCGTTTGCATGTAGATATGAAAGGATATAATCACCTGAGCGTTTCAATAATCAAGCGTTTTTAAATTAACTACACTAATTGTAAAGCGTTTATTCATAAGCAAAACAAATATTTGTTTGCCTCCTTTCTTGTTGTTTATAATGAAAAAATCAACCCCTTATAAAATATTTTCGCGTTACATGTCGAAAGTTTTAATTTGATTTACTCAACAAATGTGTATTGCATGTATAAGTAGGCGTTGTAATGACGCAAGACCCACATGTTATTACTGGTACATGTGGAATCAAACTTTAACGTAACGTACTGTCTCGTACATCATAACGTCAAGATTGAAAGGTCATAATGACCCGGGGCTGTATTTTACATTCGCCGGAAAACCGGCGTTGTCAAAAAATCATTGAACGTCGTGTAATATCATAATTACGTCAATCACGCCTGATAGAAGTGCAAAGTCACCACAAGAAAAAAAATGGTTTTATGACATGCATGGTAACGTCTGTTGTTGTTTTTTTGTTTGTTTCCTTCTTTTACTTTGGCATCAAGTTTCTTTAATAATGATGTCGCTTTTAAATCAAATAATATAAATAAAGAATATAAGATCACTTTTAATTTTATTTTTATTTTTAGATCTCTAGACCCAAGATTCCTCAGTTGGCTCAACTCATTGTTCTACCTTCCACCAGAAGGTGAACTACGCGTGCGCAAAGAATACCGGATGTTGACGGATGCAGAACGAAACAATTTTCATACGGCTGTCCGGCTATTAAAACAAGACACGGTAAGCTAAAGTTTAGAAACGAAGAAAAAAATAAATTACAACTTCAACAACTTTAACAAACAAGAAGCACACAAGAACAAGCTATGGTTTAAATTGTTGTTACATTCTTTAAACATCAAAGTGAAAATGCGAAACCGCTTATATATGACAACAATAATTGATTGCTACTATGTGTGACAAAGCTGTTGTTATTGTTGTTTTTGCTGCTGCTGTCGATGCTGATGCTGCTGATGATGTTGGTGACGATGATGTTAGTTATGGTGTAGATGTAAATACAAGTCAGGTGAATAGAGCTGATGGTGTGTCGGAAGCAAAAACACACTACGGCCAGAATTATCTTCCAAGTCACGTCTCTATGGAAAGACAAAACAACATCTCCATGACTCAGGAACCTACGTAGACTGTTAATTATATACTCGTGTCTAAAGGGTGAAGTTTACATCTCCTTGTAGCATTTAACAAGACAAAAACAAATGCCTCTAAAAATCATGCACAATGACAAACGATAAACGTTCCCACTTAAAGATATGTCAGAGGCGCTCAAACGACTACTCCGGTAAAAGCAGGCATTCTGTGAATTAACAATGACAACAAAATCTACAACATTCACTGCATTTGGACTTTACAATGGACCCAAACTTCTCTTATGTCTCTCAGAGTGAATGCATGCACGAGTGCCATGACTGCGTCTATGGCCAGCATGAACATGACGTCGCGACGTGATGAACTTCATGAAGTTTATACGTTAAGTCACGTCAACCAAATGTCGACAACAAATCAACTTCCACTCGTCTGTTAAAATAATGAAAAGGTTTTGAGTTTTTATTCATTATTTAATTGTCCAGATGTTAATCATAAGTAATGCTATTATGTTCATATTAACTCAAGAAGATAATATTTATGTTAGCAATGCCAAATGAACTCGAATATTTAATCTTTTGTAAATAGGAGCAAACAAAGAGAGGTGCATCCCAACAGCTATATAAAGCGAGTTCAGTGTTGTTATGGGCTTTGTTACTTACCAAACATAAGATAGATGGCAATTTTCTAAAGAATGACATTATTGACATAGTTATTCACATCACGTGTTGATCAATGACTGATTTTAAGATGCTAAATGGTTAAATTATTTAAATGCTTTTATTTTTATGAAATAAATTTCAATGTTCATCAATCATTATGAATCGAATTATGATTAAGCGTTTTGTCCAAAAGACGAAGACACTAAAACTGCACGTAGTAAAACGTAATTAAGATCGTAATAGCGACATAATGTTAGGATAAGATCAGTATTCATTTTAATGATTTAAAAAATGATTAGCAAATCTATCACTGACAGCAGTAACAGATAATGTTTTGAGATTGACAAAAATATGTTCGCATAATGCATTTCTATACATGTACTAATGGAATGCGTATAATTCTAGACGCTGTAAATAAACGTGTTTACGAGGGTAAAAACGGTCATATATAACTGATTGTACTTTTAATCAACTGTATTGCTTTAAGGCGGTATAGGTAGAAGGCCGCGCGGCCGAAACGTCCAAAATTGAAAAGAATTGTATATTTAACACTGTCGATATTGTTACATATATGTATATGTAACAGGCAGATCGTGGCATATGTTTTGTCGGCGTAATTATACAAATTATTATTATTAGTATATCACTTAAATGCATTAATACACCGAGTAATTAATTCTTGTCAGTTGTAGATTTGATACATTTTATGACTGGATGCAAATGTTTATCTGTTAACTTACTAAATTAATAAAAAACATTAAATGTACTGTACTGTATGTTTAGGATTTGCTGCAACATTATTGAACTGATACCCAAATCGACGATAAACGGACTAAGACTTACATATGCACAATTATGAAAAAAACAATCAATAAAATCAAGTCCTTATTTAGATTTACATACACATTTATAAAGGAATTGTTTTAATAAATATTTGCAGAGCGTGCCGCCAAACAAGTACGATGCCCTGTCGTCTCTCCACCACCTCAACACTGCCCTCTCAGCTCATGGGGGTCCGAACTTCCTCGGCTGGCACCGAGTTTACCTCGTCCTGTAAGTTTTGGCTTTTTTTATCCTTTATCCTCCTATCTGCGGTTCCTGGATAGCTTACATGATAATTGCTTTTCAAGTTGACCGCAGGAGTTCGAGTGGCAAGGCCTTCCAGCTGATCAGGATGCACCGGCCGTCCAACCTAGACATCTGTCTAGTGTATTCCATTACCCAAACAGCTAAACGTTGCAATAATACATGCAACTATATTTGTGTATCTGCGATTTCTTTGACAAGAGAGTACCTTTTTTCTGTATATTGGTCGTTATGGCGACGGAGAGTAGTGATAAAATATGAAGAACGCCATATACTGTCTAGAGAGAGCCACCAACGCACAGAATGGCCCTTGCACATACAAGATTAAGCGCCGATAGTGAGAAGAACTAACCTGAATGCGTTGGTTCGAGTTCAGGTCTGTGCTTGAAATTTCGTGCGGGGAAGTCTTCTAACTGACCTGCGTGGCGTCCTATAATTAGCTGAACGTCGCCAACATAACCATACATGTGTCGGAGCAAAACAACAAAACACTTTATATATATTCCGAGAAAATAATTAACAAATTCGTTTTATTGCAATGCCTCCTCTATTTCTTTCGACCAGTTTAACAACTTCAAACACACAATACAAATCGGCTATGCAAGTTTCTAGATCAAATGTTCTTTGCTTAAAAACATAAGTCTGTTTTTACAGAAATAATTCGCGCCCGAGAACACCAATTAATCAACTGATGAAAGACAGAATTTCGGTTAAATGCTTACAGATGAGTCCAGATGTCATGAATTTAAAAAAAAAACACACAAAAACACACACAAAAAAATCGAACAACAACAAAAACAACAACAACAACAACAAAACACGCCGATGCACACGCCCTTATATTCCCAGGAAAATGAAACAAAAGTGTAAACGATTTTTATACTAAGCGTGTTGTTCGTTTTCACCGTATCCGATCTTTAAGTGGAACAAAAAGTAACTATTATAATGCTTATTTTCTGCATTTTTAATAACTTGAGGTCTACGTTTGTGCAGGTGTGAAAACGCCATGAGAGAGAAGGTGGCCAATGTGACTATTCCGTACTGGGACAACACAATCGAGGACGGCCTGCCCAACCCTCGTCTATCCATCCTGTTCTCCAGCCTCTTCATGGGTACAGCAAACGGTCAAGTCAGCACAGGTAACGCCGTCCGTCTGTGAAGGCGACATTTGTCTAAAGCACCGAATGATTGTGTGTAGTGTGTTAGTTTGTTTTTATTGCTTGTCGGCTCGTCTGTCTGTTTGTATGTCGTTGTGTTGAGTACAATTTGAAGTAACTTTGTGCCTCATTCCTTGTAACGGGCTATTATGCAACTTCCGATATTTAAATATGAACGTAATGACCACTGATGCAATCACATCCTTTAACTTTACTTTGCCAAGACACAAGTCTAATGTTTAGGTAGAGATACACACTTTTTATACCAACCTTTAAACAAAACCTCTCGACCTCACTCGAGATTTAGACCTACTTAGTCACTAAATGTGGAAATAGTTTTCCAGAAACGCCTTGTGCATTGTCGCTTGAGACAGTGTCCAGAGTAATAAGAAAGTGTCGCTTGAGACAGCGCCCAGAATTATGAGAGAGTGTCGCTTGAGACAGTGTCCAGAGTTATAAGAGAATGTCGCTTGAGACAGTGTCCAGAGTTGTGAGAAAGTGTCGCTTGAGACAGTGTCCAGAGTAATGAGAAAGTGTCGCTTGAGACAGTGTCCAGAGTTGTGAGAAAGTGTCGCTTGAGACAGTGTCCAGAGTAATGAGAAAGTGTCGCTTGAGACAGTGTCCAGAGTTATAAGAAAGTGTCGCTTGAGACAGTGTCCAGAGTTGTGAGAAAGTGTCGCTTGATACAGCGCCCAGAGTTATGAGAAAGTGTCGCTTGAGACAGCGCCCAGAGTTATGAGAAAGTGTGGCTTGAGACAGTGTCCAGAGTTATGAGAAAGTGTCGCTTGAGACAGTGTCCAGAGTTGTGAGAAAGTGTCGCTTGAGACAGCGCCCAGAGTTATGAGAAAGTGTCGCTTGAGACAGTGTCCAGAGTTATGAGAAAGTGTCGCTTGAGACAGCGCCCAGAGTTATGAGAAAGTGTCGCTTGAGACAGCGCCCAGAGTAATGAAAAAAGTGTCGCTTGAGACAGTGTCCAGAGTTATGAGAAAGTGTCGATTGAGACAGTGTCCAGAGTTATGAAAAAGTGTCGTTTGAGACAGTGTCCAGATTTATAAGAAAGTGTCGCTTGAAACAGTGTCCAGAGTTATGAGAAAGTATCGCTTGAAATTCTTACAATTTCGTACATATAATTTTTGAAAGATATATCAAATGCAACGGCAATGCACCCATATGTTTAAGTCACTTGCATATATATGCTCGATTTTTTTTGTTTCAGGTCCATTTGCATTTTGGTCAACACCGTTCGGACCTCTTCGCAGAGACGTCGGAAATGACCGGAGATTGATGAACCCATCTGATATTTCCGCCATTATGTCTCAGCGAATCATTGCCGACATCACAAACCCCAATGCTCCGGATGCGTCAAACATCGAAGAGTTGCATAACGATGTGCATGTCTTCATTGGCGAGCAGATGAGTCGCATCGAATCTGCCTCCTACGATCCTTTGTTCTTCCTTCATCATGCCTTTGTTGATTACATCTGGGAAGAATTCAGAACCAGTCAGCGCATGCGC
Organism: Sinonovacula constricta; assembly: GCA_007844125.1. NCBI lineage: Eukaryota > Metazoa > Mollusca > Bivalvia > Cardiida > Solecurtidae > Sinonovacula > Sinonovacula constricta. Next base: position 51,425,052 of record CM017565.1, read on the forward strand.
GGGATAGACCCATCACGTGACTATCCACGAATAGTCGGAGAACAAACGCATCAACCATTGGCAACGATGGGACTAGGACGACTGCTCGTTATTGATGGAATCAACGATATTTTCACTCGCAGAATTTACAATTACGAAAGAAGACCGTCCTGTCGACCAAACTCAAATACCTGTGGCTCGCAATATTTGCGATGCGACTGGAGCCGCCAGCGGTGTGTCCCTTTAATCATGAACGATAACAGGCCTGCGATGACCCCACCCGCGGGCCCAGCGGTACAAAGACTTCCATGGTGGGCTCAACAAGGACCCACAATGCCGGGCTTCGATAACTCACAATTTGTGTTTGGCTAATCAGTTACGTAGATAAAATTGGCTTATTTAAAAAAAGTTTTATCGAGTTGCGAACGTGTGAACGTAAATTATTTAAAATCACGCAATTGCTTTGTGATATTAGTGGTTTTTCGTTTCAGACCCTCTATTTTAACTGATTTTTGTGATACTGAACTTTCTGGTCTACGAACACAATAATCTGATTCATTGAAACATTCTCTTTAAAAGGGAAGTAATTTAGTAGGATGACATTACAAAAAGCACAGATTTCGTGAAGTAACACCCAGATCTTTTAAAAGCTTTTGAACGCAATTGCAATAGTAACGAGTCTAAACTTCAGAATCGATAAAATTGATTGGTTGTGAGGGAATAAAGCGCCGTATTTGTGATAAATGCATAGGTCACAGGCTCTGTTAAATTCAATATGCGAGTTTGTTTTCGTCGTCGGGGTCGTCGGGTTCTGTGGTGTTATATTAGGCATTTTGATATTCAGAAAACAATTTAACGGAAACGGTTTCATTTTATTAAAAATATCCGAAAAAGGGGTTTCTTAACTTTATTAAACCTGGTAGGAAATCCGATTTAAAATACGATATTTGTACTTTATTTAAAATAATGTTTAATGGGCAATCAAAATTGGAGTAAATAAATTATCAACGCCGTTTTGTTATATATATTTAATTCATGCTGTGAAGTATTGTGTTTTTTCATTGCGCTTTGCTTTTCTTAGAAACAATTTATTGTGTTATACTTAGTTTCAGAACATTTCACTTTCTTATTTAAAGTCGACCACTTCGACTCATATCGTATTCCTTTTGTTGTTAGATAGGACATCCTTGAAGAATTGTTTTTTTTAGGTTAATAACAAGTTTAAATAAATGTTGACTGCAGAATGATTATCTGTATTTTTCAGCAGAATTTGAGGGAGTTGTATAGATGTCTGCTAATGCATGCGAACAGTTGAGGACAAGATCAAGATGATACTATATATTGTGCATATTACAGCATATTGTCTCATTATTAATCACTGCTGAAAAAAAAGAAAGTATATCCTTGCATTGTACGAAAGTTTCTAACTCCCGCATGTATAATAAAAATTAACAGTTGCTTTACATATTCGCATCACATCATGTATGTTTATTTGTATTCCCTTGGTCTGGTACTAAACTGTTCTCAAACACCGAACACAACGTATCGCTGTTTGTATGTTTGTTTGTTGCTGAATGCATAAAAGTATTTGTTTTTGCCAATAGTCGGTATGAGGCGATGAATTATATTTCTGTATTAATAAGTTCGAAACGAATAGGGCCGAAACTACATTACGTTATTATGAATGGATAATATTTGATTTGTTCGGGCTTGTTATAAGGTCCATTTGACGACATAGAAAACTCACGAAGTAAAACTTTCTCGACGAGCTTATGTATAAAACGTTCACAAAGACATGTGAAATAAAATAAACTTGTTTTGTTGACTAATTGCGTTTTGTTATGTCTTTTGTTACCAACCTATCGCAACTATTAGGCATAATCTTAAGTTAATTTAGCAAATTTAAAATACTCAGTTTCTCGTATTGTCCTTATGTTATTCTTTACAAATATACCAACAAGAACGATTAGTCTTGTATAATAATTACTTAAGTTATAATATTCGGTACGAAGATAATGTGTAAAAAAGATCCATATTATATTTAATATCTATTTTTTTAACTTTACACAATGCAATATAGTTTTAAGAAACATCAAACAATAAAACTCTTTCAAAATAAGAAAAACAATTAATAATTTACACTGATCTATCAATCATTATGCTGTCAGATAATATATGTAATTAAAAACAAATTATGAACAATAAATTTTAACTTACATACAAGAAGAGACAATCCACGTCAAGAGACATTGATAAAAGACTGAGAAGACATGTAAAGTGTCTAAAGTATATATGGAACATTGTGTGGATCATGGAAAGATTAAACCTTCATTTTATAGACCTGGGAAAATTAAATATGCGATTGATTGATGAATAATGCAATTTAACATTTCAAATTATTCTAGAATGTTCAATTTATTTACGCATAGGATGTAGAAAAGACATGAACACATAATCGTATATTAACTAAATAAACGACATTATGCATCAAAGTATTTTAATTTTAAATTCTAATTACTATAGTCGATTGAGAAATGCGAAGAACTTCAGTAAATGAGAATTAATGAATCCCAATATGTTTAACAGTAAGAAGTCTATAACACTTTATATAACATTTGGAAATACTATAACCAACATTAATTTTCAATATCTGTGCCCGGTCTTTTCACAACGAATTTACACATGAAAAACATCTCTTTCGCGTACATTTTTTGATTGTAAAATTCTTTTTCCCAAAATTACGATATCTGCGAACTCAACAATTGCACACATATAAATAGAACGTTTATTAATCACTTACACTCACCCTGAAAAACGATCATACTATCTCAGTTCATAATTCACCACGGCCAAACTACATTTGCATCACAAATGACTTTTACAAATAACTGCCTGGAGTCCATAAATGGAATATCGTATTGGTCACGTGACCATAACATTCGGTTTGCGGCATCAGCAGAATCGCCGTACTGTTTCGGAAAATCCGCGGAAATCTTCAACCCTCCAGGGCAAGATTGAAAGCCTCGACCATCTTTACTTCTGCAGAATGGTCGACAAATTCTTCCGCACGAGTCATACGCCGTCAGTACGAACTCTGATTGGACAGAAGTCGGCTTTTTAACTCCGACAAAAGTAACTTCTGATGCTATCGGTACATCCTTCCGGATTTGCGTCGTTTCTTTGAAAAATCCGCGGTAGTTTAAACCATTGGTTTCTGTGAACACTCTATATGGAAGTGCTGTGTCACCAGAGCACCTTGGGTAGCTTGCCGGGATAGTTTGAACAGATGAATTTTTGGAATCAATGTCAACATAGTGTCCATGATCCACTGTTATCTCTATGGGTATGAAGACCCAGTTCGACTTGTCTGAGACGCCATCTATGAGGAAATTGTTGACGTACTTGTCATTAACGTTCTCCGGTTGACATCTGACATCAGCAGCGGATTCTAACGAACGTCTGTATATGTTTTGTAACTTTGTATTTATTCTATCAACTTTGTTGAAAACGTTTTTCCTATTCGGTACAAATCGTTTAGACCTTCCACTTGATACAGATGAATCGATCTCAAAAACGTTTTTCGTAAATTCTTCAATGTCCGAATATTTATTTATAAATAGACCGCCATCCCTCGTGCTTCTTTTGTTCCGAATGTTTAGACTTGCAATGATTGCGTCAATGTTAAAAACCTCACGTGGAGGAATGTCAAAGATAGAAGCCGAGATACATCGGGCAGAACGTCCAGAGAGATCGCAGTGCAGGTACGGCGATCCGCAACTGGGTCGTTCTCTAGTACAAGTTGGAGGTAGCTGGTAAGTGTATATTTCTGTCGTGAATATATCACTTAACGAATGCCTGTTCAGAAGACTTCCAAAACCTGACGGATCATGATATCCTTGGCCAGGTGGTCCGGTGTTTGTCCTGGGATAATCCGTCGTTGGATCAACTCCCCGACGACGTTGGATCCGCCGGAATAACTCCCAGAGGAGGTCAATAAAGGAGTGATGGAGAAAGAAGATCGGGTCATAGCCTGCAAGCGCTTGGGGTGACATGTGGCCGCCCACCCAGAGATGGGGCTCCCCGTGATGGTCTTCTAGATTGTAGGCGGGCTCCGCAGACGGTGCTGTGATATCGGCCAGATGGCTGCGAGTGAACGTGTCCCGGATACTCGTCCAATTCATCGTAGTACCGCCATCTCCAAAGTTTCTCAATAGCGGGCCGTACGGTGTCATCCATCCAGTGAATGGTCCTGACCGGATGGCACCGTTCCCGTTGCCCATGAAGCTCGCAGTCCAGATGATAGACGCCCGTGAGTCATGCAAAGCTCCGTCGAGAGTCGAGTCCCAGTATGGTATGGTCACATCAGGTACCTTCTCGCGTAGGGCATTCTCCGCTCTAAGACAAAGTATATTAGAAAAATATTACATATCTATAAATTGATTAAAGTCAGTTATAGGAATGCACGTTGGGCTCCAAAAATGCGTTGATACATCTTTTTCCTTACTAACGCTGATACTGTAGAGTAAAGTAACGTTTGCATTTACTCGTACAATAAATACTACTGTTATGTTATCGGAAGAGGATACATACAATAAAATTCAATTAATAAATTAATTTTGACACAGCAGTTTGTGCGAAAATGCTTGAAGAGAAATCGGTCCACAAAGATTAATTATTAAAATAGTTACTATGAAGCTGCCGTTGTTGGTAATTATGATAGTACTGATCAAAATGACGATGATTAATGATAAAAATGATGATGATTAGGATGATGATAATGTTGTGTTGTTGTTATTGTTAGCTGCTGTTGTTGTTTCCGTTTAATTTTTAAAACATACTATTCTAAAAAGTAACCTTGTCTTTTGTATGTCACTTTTCTTCTTCAATAATGATACTTTAAGACTAAATGAAAGAATCGAACCTGTCAATTGACCAAGTTCCAGGGTACTTACACGATGAGGAAGAATCGATGCCAGCCAAGGAAGTTCGGTCCATCGTGGGCTCTGTCCCCCAACATCTCGTGCAGACGACCTAGCGCGTCGAAACGGTTCGGAGGTATTGACTGTAACAGACAAAATGGAATATTGTAACAACGAACAAATGGTAGATAACTGACAAGAGCATATTTTTAGCATGGGCACAAATAAGGTTATCCCCCTTACTATATTAAATAAGAATATATGACAAAGTCCCATAAGCATTGCAACATATACCAAACTACGAAAAGGCACATAACAAAGGTATTTCACATGCAAGCCAAGCGAAAAGTAAGAACAAATTTGTGATGAGTCATTTAACGAAAAGGGCAAACCGGACATTTACCGCCTTGGAACGGTCAGTCGGCAATATGGACCGACTGGGGTGCTTAAGCCGGTTTTACAGAGCTCTAACCTCGCACTTCCTGACGAGTTTCTCAAATGCAAGCAATGACAAAAAAAACGATCGACTGAATACAAAATGTCCAAGCGCTGATATTTTCTATAAGTTATAACGAAAGTAGTGACGTCATTTGAAAATAATGTCCACATAGTGTTTAGAAAAGAATATGGTATTATTTCGATTTGAAAAACTACACAAAAATTGTTGAATGTAAACGAAATTAACTTTCTGAATCATGAACAAACATGACCAGAGACGAATAAATGGTTGTAGCATCCTGTTCATGTGAAGATGGAATTGAAGAACCAAAGTCCAATGTCCATCAAAGGAAATACACGTAACACTCCTTATAGGATTAATTAAATGACAACATAGATTACATGCACGGGGAGATTTTTTACGACAGCCACACTGCACAAGTAACATTGTTGTGATCATGAATAAGAATATATGACAAAATCCTATGAGCAATGCAACATATACCAAACTCCGAAAAGGCACAGAACAAAGGTATTTCACAAGCAAGCTAAGCAAAAAGTAAGAACAAATTTGTGATGAGTCATTTAACGAAAAGATCAAACCAGACAAACTTGTCTTAAAAACAAACGTTGACGACAAACCGGAACTAACACAATGTTAATTGTTTTTATTCACTGCTAACGCAACATAGTAATGTTACTGTTCAAGGAAAAGGAACCGGCCTAACAGAGTTCAACTATTCCTAGCGCGACAAGAAATAGTTCCACTTATATTTTCGTAATATAGTTGTTATAAGATCGGCAAACGGTTAAAATCCCGGGGCCGTACACAAAATAATCAAATGTTAACGATAGTATGTCATGCTTGTATAATTTTAGTTCTGCATCTCTTCTTCTAATAAACTATAACTTATTATTGTAGACATTTATTAAATATAATACTGGTATTGGAATAAAGAAAACAGTTAACGAAATCTCCAGGAGAGATCTGTCAAAGATATTTCTAAGACCTTAAAATTTGTTATCTTATAGTTGCTTGAGGAAATCATTTTGTAAACATAACTAACGTTACAATCACTACAAGAAAATAACAAGTTTGTGAGTGCGAGTGTGATCTACAATGTGTTTGTAGACCGAACTAATAACGTTCAAAATAAGCATATGGGAAATATTTTACTTGAACAACCTCAGCAAGAAACGGATCACATAGCAGTAATATCGTTAATGGACATTTACACTTTTATTGTTGGGTTTATATTTACCCCAAACTATGTAATCTTCATCTTATTTGTTGTTTCACATAGCTTGAGGTCTTGATGTTTTGTGAAGGCTTAGATATAAATCCCTCCCATTTAATATTTACATTCTTCGCCCAAAATCTGTTTTTGAAAAACGCGAAAGCCAGACGAAACTTCCGATAACAATGTGAGTCGATCTTTTGTTTAAGTATATCCATTAATGCAGAACCTATTTTCTTATTCCATTTAATCTGTTTCACACAATCTTCAACAGCTTATTTATGTTCGTTCACTGGGTGTAAGAATATATGTATATATGTCCTTGAGTTATTCTGGATAGTCTCAATAATATTTCAGATGTATGAATGTAAGACGTTTTAGACATACCTCTCGCCGGTGGTGGTACAGTAGGCTACATTAGCCAATGCTGCACCATGCTTGTGCTTAGCATACATAGAAACCTGTGTTTGTAATAGCGTGTTTCACAGTTTTAGTTTAGAAACAGGCTAGACTGCACGCGTCATAACTCTCATCAGATGGGTGTTTATACGCCTCTGGTTAACCCACGACTTTCTAGTATGGTGGGGCTAAAGTGCTGATCGTGCGCGGCAAGTACTTGCTGTCTTAACGGAGCCAGAGGCAACAGTGAGTGGAGAGGAAACATCTGCACACCCCTCTACTGTGTGTGCTGCAACTTTCCTTTCTTCAGCTTTCTATTAGGCCAGCATATTGTGCTGCCTTTTTCATGTCTCATCGCACCTTTCCTCCCAGGTAACTGTCAACTCAAAGGTTACCAATATCTTGGCTTTTTCTCAACGTATCATCACATGCGGCCTAAAGTTGATGTGAACTACTTCTGGAAAGATAAGTTTCTTATCTAGATCCACACTCATCTCCTCTGACTGGGCCTAATGTAGGATAAGGTGTGCCAGGCAAGCGACCAGGTGCGTTTCTGCCATTACGCACTTTGCGTAACCTCCGTTCGAAAAATCGAAAATATACAAGTACCAAAACACTAAGAAAGTCGGTGCCTAACACGGGTTAAAAATGATATATTTTATTTCCGTAGTTTCTGTTATGAAATCTTATTACCACACCAATCAAGTTGAAAGGGTTTAAAGTGACTAAACTTATACACCTCAGGATTTTAGTCGTACATATTTTGCGTTAAGTTCTTCACTTGTCCGCATTTTACCTGCTATTCATAAGAATAGATCCAATATATTCAAAAGTATTACTTCAAAGGTTATTTCTCTTGAAATTGTGCGTAACTTCCAAAACGGCCCAAATACGCGCCTGCAAGCGGCTGACCTTTTCTGAGACTCTCACACAAAGTCAATATGCTTCACACTGGCTGAATTCTTTCTTGCTTTCCTTCCTCCACTATCCAGTGCGCCAGCCAGCTTGCAAGCACCCAATAACCATCTATAACGACCTTGGACCAGGGCATGATAGTAGAATGTGTTCCACAAAGGGGGCAACTTCAGTCTGTGACGAGTCACAGGAGATGACAAAGCATTGCGAGGAGTATTTTGATATGTACTGTTAGAGATAACTGTCCTCTGAAAGGCCGCATTACATAATAAGGTGCAACATTTACGATCACTTACGAATATACATGGACCCGAAAGTGGCAGGGCGTATCCGCCAAGCACTCGCTAACCCGTCTTTATGTCTGACTTCTTGTTTATGTAAGGATGTTTAGATAAGCTCGTATGTGTTAAATTCATGCCACTGTAAACGTTACTCACGAAATATTTAGGCATTCTTCATCAGCGAATGCCCAGTTAAAGAATAGACCTAGTTACACAAATTGTCCTAAGACCGTTCTTAAAAATGTTCACGTGTTAGGTAAAGCCTCTATGTCAGGGGTGAATCCAGAAACTTTTGGTGGAGTGGGAGGGGTATGAATCAAGATCTACTCAACTTTATCACAGTAAATACTAGATATATATACACAGTAACAGACCCCAACTTCGATTCAAGTAGTCATCAGACTTTATATTAAAAACTTAGTATTTTTAAGCTTACATCTATGTGTTTTCACAATTCGTACTCTTTTACCTGGTTGGTTGGGGGAGATGCATCCCCACCCCCCGGATCCATCCATGCTATAGGTACCATAGTATACTATTAGGTACTGTAGAATAGGGTAGCGCCAGACCAGCCAGGTCCCATTGGTAACTGTCTGATCATGATATGCACTGTGAGCTGTTTTATATTACCAATGGATTTCACTTATAGGAAAGAGATAAGAATTTAACTGTGTAAGGCTAAGGATTCGATTTAGTAACAGTAACCATCAATAGACCCACCGTGTCTCTCTTGAGTAGAACCATGGCTTGGTGAAAGCGGTTCCTCTCGGCGTCAGATAACATCCGGTACTCACGACGTAGACGTAGCTGTAGGGGGCGCTGTGCAGCCTGGCCTCGTTGTTGCTGGCGTCGCATCGTGGCCTGTCGGCGTATACGTCGACTTTGGTGGGCTTCGCTGTAGTTAAACAAAAATAAGGATTTTATTTATAGCTTTCGATAGCCCGAAGGTCATTCTGTTTCTTTTTTATCACTCTTTTTCATTGTCATTTCTCTGGATGTTTAAGGCATTTGTTTGTAGAAAACACTAGGAACACAGAATTAGGTGGAACAGAAAAAATGAAGTGTAGCGAGGAGGACCTTTTCTGGATTCAATCATCAATCATATCTTTGTTGCCCATTTTGTCCTGAATGTAAAAATAGGTTAAAAATAGGTTAAATGTACAACACATCACTCGTAATGCTAAATATTTCGAACCACCTTCATTCATGAAACAAATGTCAACAAACGTATTTTACATATGGCACACAAACATGTTAAATTCAACTAGAATCATGAGATGCTTTGTTTACACGTAACATCAGAGATGTTGTAGTCTTTTTAATTGTTTTCCCGTATTTTTGTACATGATTTACTTCCACTGGAACTTGTTATTGTCTATTATTTGTACTGTATGCTAAATTGCTCATTCACCGACTAGAGCGGTAAAGAGTTCAAATAAAAAATGTTGAGTTGAGATAAAACACGAACTGTATTTTCCTAGTATAC